>PVKA01008587.1:0-72276 GCA_004027165.1 Ctenomys sociabilis
TGTGTGTGTGTGTGTGTGTGTGTGTGTGTGTGTGTGTGTGTGTGTGTGTGTGTGTGTGTGTGTGTGTGTGTGTGTGTGTGTGTGTGTCTGTGTGTCTGTGTGTCTGTGTCTGTGTATCTGTGTTTGTCTGTGTCTGACAATCCAGCCTGCACAGAAACCACCCCACCAGTTTGCTGTGCTTGTCAAACTGCAGTTTGAGCAGGGTACAAACTAGATGGCTAAAGGCTGGAGCGGTAATCTGAAATCGTGTTCACTCCTCCCTCTGACAGGGCTGAATTCTGGGAGAATCCTACGCAGCCTCTCGCAGAGGCCTGCGGCTGGGACTCAAGGGCAGTGTTCCCAGAGAGAGACGGGCTGGGACCTGCTCTACCCTTTCTAACCTGACAGGGAAGCTGTGCAGCCTGCTTCTGTGGTGAGGAAGTCCCTAGAAGGACGTCAACCAGGAGAAAGAAGTCAGCACCTTTCCACCAGAGAACTAAAGAATCCGTGAGCCCTGTAGGGCTCTCATGCATCAGAAGAAGCTCCTTTTAAAGGATATGACAGGAATCAGAAAGTGAATTCAGCGAGATAGCTCAGTGGTCTAAAGTACCTGCTTAGGCGAGCTTAGGAAAGCTCAGGGACCACAGTTCTATCCCTGGCACCATCAGCACCAGCCCTGCCCCCAGGGTGCACTGAGCTGGCCACAAAAAAAAGAAAGTGAATTCAAAATGGTGGGGATAATTCTGCTGAATCTGAGAAGAATGAAGTCTCTGAGTGGGATGTTCTTCACATGTGCTTTGTTTTCTTCCTTAAGTAATTTCTGTCATTCTGATGACTACAGTCAATGATAACTTATTTAAAAAGAAAAAAAAAAAAAAACCTTCTGTGCTACAAAACTAAAAATGTCTTGGGTTTCAGATGCACCTCACCTCTGTAAACACTCCCCAAGTGAGAGGCGGGAGGAACTGCCCCCAGAGTCAAAGATGCCACAAGGAGCTGATGGCAAGTGTCCAGCGCAGCTGACAGCTAAGTAGGAAGTTATTAAGTGAGTTC
The DNA here is from genome assembly GCA_004027165.1 of Ctenomys sociabilis. Lineage (NCBI taxonomy): Eukaryota > Metazoa > Chordata > Mammalia > Rodentia > Ctenomyidae > Ctenomys > Ctenomys sociabilis. Next base: position 1,033 of record PVKA01008587.1, read on the forward strand.
TGCGTGCTTCCTGAAGCGAGGATGGGCAGGGTGTTCCCAGGCATAGCCAGGCAGATGGCAGTCTTACATTTTCTCTCTGCACCCTGCAACTTTGGGTCTAAAACCACCTGGTGATTTGTAGAGCACTGCAAGGTGGGAGTGGTTTCATTCCTAGCACCTGGGCTAGGATTGGGGTCGCAGCAAGCATCACAAAGAACTGAGCAATTAGGAGAGGGTGCTCTCTGACAGATCTGCTAGGAAATCACATCTGTGGGGACATACCACCTTCATCCAAGGCCTGGACATCCATTTTCAAGGCAGCATGGAGCCAAAGGACAGAGATGGGCCTAAGGAGACTGGGAAAGGAGGACCCTGAGTGAGGCTTGGCCTGCCACTGCCCACTGCCCAGAGTGACTGCCAAGTGACTGAAGACTGAGGCTCGCTGGAGCAGCTGTCCTTGCCTTTGGGGTGGATGCATGCCCATCTCAGCTCCAGCTTGGCCATGTCCAGGACGTGTAACCTCATGCAAGCACACAAGCACCTCCAGCCTCAGTTTCCCCTGCTGTTACACGAGAGTGGTGTGCATGCCATGCTGGTATGACAGCAGCTTCGGGAAGCCCTTCCTGCAGAGCCAGATCCATAGCAAGCACACAGCGCAGGTTAGCACGTGAAAATGATGCACCGGAGAACCTGCTTCCAGCCCTCAGCTGTTGGTCTGATTCACAGAGGCCTAAGAGAAGGCTTCATGCTCCCATGCCAGTTTAGCTTAGCTTAGCTTAGCTTAGCTTAGCTTAGCTTAGCTTAGCTTAGCTTAGCTTAGCTTAGCTTAGCTTAGCTTAATGTAATTTAGTTTTGGTTGTGTTTGAGACAGTCTTGCTATGTAGCCCAAACTGGCCTCAAACTCACAGCGATCCTCCTGCCTCAGCCTCCTGAGTCCTAGAAGTACATGCCCAACTACTAATGCCTTTTAAGGATTTCAAAGCTCAGCTTTTCCACTTTCAAGAAATCCTTTCCAAAACAAAACAGTAAAAAAGCCAAGCACCCTGAAAACCTACAAAAGAAATAGATCACTAGGATCATAGGTATATATCCAACTGTTTGCCTACGTCTTTTATCAGGACTGGAGGTTGAGCATAGAAGAGCCCATACCAGGAAGGAAAAACAAGCCAAAACAAAGCCCTCCACACCTGTAGGGGCACTGGTTAAGATATCGTTTTCAGTGCTTTCCCGAGAATAACCAGTTCTGAGCTAAACGTGATGCTTTGACAATTTGTGTACTAATGCTTTGATACTTCACATTCTCATGTTTCTAGGGTGAATTAGAACCATTCAAAAGTACAAGAGGGCTGAGGAGATAGTTCGGCTGTCTAAGGGCCTGCCTGGCAAGCGCAAGGACTGGAATTCACTATCAGTACTGCATGCCATGCTGCCCCGGAACCCCAGGCATACCATGCAGGCTCCAACCCGGTGTGGTGGCACATACCTATAATCCCACCCTGGAGAGGCTGAGACAGGAGAATCACTACAAGTCTGAACTGCATAGCAAAACTCTGTATCAAATAAATAAATAAATCATTTTTTAAAAGGTACAAGAAAATCCTATGTCTCCATCAAAATTGTCACCATGCAGTCAGTTGGTCAAGTCTGGGTCCCTTCCCCACAGGGCAGGGTCGGACAACATAACAAGCAGCTGCCCATTCTGAAGCTTCTATGAATGCATCACGTTGATCTCAAAACCGGTTATCCTGGGAAAGACTGAAAACGATATCTTAATCACTGCCCTGACTGGTGTGGAGGGCTTTGTTTTGCCTTGTTTTTCCTGTCTGGTTGACAAACACCTTATGCCTCTGATTTCAACGGCTGGACAGTGCCCCACACTCAGAGCCAGAGGCTTCGGGACTGTGGTGAGGGATCAGAGGTTTGTCTCCTGTCACCACCTATCGGCCCTTCCCTCTTATTACAGTGCACTCGGGCCTCCGCCCTGTCCTTGCCCACCAGGAACTTTATGAAAACCCTAGAAAGACTGCAGCGATGCATCTCCTCCCATTTCACCAAGAAACCCAAGGCCGGGAATCATAGCTCAGTAACACAGCACCTAGTCACCAAGGGCAAGGTCTAAAGCTTGACTCCCGGTAGTAAAAACAAAAAAAATACTCACCAAAGGACCAGAAGCAAACCATCTTGAATGCACACCCTGGAGCCTTACAGCAAAGACAGATGTGGATCCAAAGAAACAGTAAACCCAGAGCAGGAGAAAATGCACCTAGGGGTCTATGTAGTTGCTCTTCTGATTTAAAAACGAAAAAGAAAATGTGACCTTAAATGTCAGGAACTCTTAAGTTAATGTCAAATTCTTTTTTTTTTTTTTGTATTTTTAGGGAAGGGCCTACAGGGTGTTCAGGGTCTCACTATTAGATTGGAGTTGTAGTGATTCACCTGTTTACAGCCTTCCAAGAGCTGGGATTACACACGCCACCATGCCGTCTCAATTGCTGGCTCAGCAGGCCCTGAGGGAGGGGCTCTCAGGGCAGGCCCAGGGATCCAACCTCCAGCCCCTGCACCTGCTTACAGGTGATTTAAACCGCTGAGCTATTTGGCCGGCCCAATGTCAAATTCTTTAAACCTCTGTTAGCTTCAGATCGTCATAGACTCATTCCAGTTCTCTGTGTTTTACTTTTTTCAAGATTATTTTGCTTTTTTGTGTGAAAAGTTGTTATTCCTTTTCATGAAAAAAATAAAACCAAATTTCATAACAAAATAGCAAGATCTAACAATAATTAATACACTGTGGTTCATTGTTTTCAAAGTACTTAATACAAAACCCCAATTAAAAAATCCTCTTACAAATAAGAAACAAACACACAGGAGCATAAGGCTTTCCAACAGACACTTGTTTATTCACAGTGTTGCTTGGTTCCTAGAACCTTTTTCTTTAACTGGATCTTGATGTCACACATCACACATAGAGTTTTTCTCCTTGTACCACCAAAAACCCTGTCTCAAAAGACAAAAAAAAAAAAAAAATGAAAGAAAGAAAACAGCAATTCAATTTAAATAAGGGGTGCAGTTTGTTATCTTTTTTTTATTCCATAAATACATGTTTTCATTTTAAAAAGACATGAGAAAAAGAGAAAGAATATACACACTTCAGGAAAAGAAAATCATGTATAAGTATTTTAATACTAAACTTGTGGAGACAACATGACTTTCAAACAAGCTACTTTTGGCCTCTACAGTTACATGAGTAGCTCGCAGTGGCGGCCATGAGCCTCCAGATACTTCTTAGTACAGTGAGCTGCTGCTTGGGCAGCCCTGGGCACTGAGATTGCTGCGCATGCGTTTTCAGTGTCTTCTCTAAGGGCCTGAAGTGTGATATACGACATCCTCTAGGGTACCCCATACGAGGGTAACACTATCTGTTGAGAAAATATACTATTTTTCTGCATATATATGCAGGTTTTTAAATAGAACATAATTTAGTAAAATGAAGTAAAAAGAAAATTTTAATTACTTAAATTTCCATCTCCCTTTGTGTAGCAAAGGAAGAGATTTAGAGTGGGTTACTTCAATGGTTAGAAACAAATCACCTCAGTTCTCTTCAGAATGCCTCATGCTGTTGCTAGGGTAACAGGAAAGAGCTGTTTGCTAGACCCTCGAGACCCCCATGACATCTGCAAACATGCAAAATGTTCCTGAGCACCACAGCAAGCCTCACTGTCCGCCACGGGTGCACTCAGCAGGAGAGTATAGGCCCCCGGGGGTGACAGACACCAGGACCCTGAGCCCACGGTGAGGAGAGAGGAGAGAGCTCTGCTGACTACCCGGAAGCAGGGGCTGCCGGGGAAAGTCGGGAACAGCACGGAACAGGAAGGAGGGATGCCAACAAAATCTTACAGGAGAGGAAAGCATCACCCACCCTTCTTCCGTCTCATACTTTCTCAACGCAACAGCCTAACACTGCATCCAAGTGGTCTCTGGTCATCTACTGATGTCCTTTAGCCTTTCAGATATCTTGACCCTAGTGAAGGGTCTGTACTTCCAAAGCCAGGCTGAGGGAACAATAACAAGAAAAATAAATTCTTAGAAATCAACCAAACCAAATAAAGTGAAAGACAAGGAAAACTACATTATTCTGAAAAAGGAGTTCAAAGAGAATATCATAAAACAAAAAGATCTCCCCTGTTCCTGAATAGGCAGAACTAATACAGTCAACATGGCCATACTTCCAAAACTGACATAGAAATTCAATACAACCCTAATTAGAATACCAACAACATTCTTCAGGGAACTAAAGAAAATAATCCTATGGCTAGGCATGGTGGTGCAAAATTCTAATCCCAGTACTCAGGAGGTTGAAACCGGACGACCTCCAAGAGTCACATAGTGAGTTCAAGACCAGCCTGAACTACATAATGAGATCTTATCTCAAAAAAAGTCCTAAAATGTATGTAGAACCGGGAGAGGCCTAGAAGAGCAAAAGCAATCCTGGGTAACAAAAACAAAGCAGAACACATCACAATCCTGGATTTCAAATTATACTGCAAAACTACAGTGATCTCTTTTTAAAGGCACAGTACTGGAACAAAAAGAAGATGTGCAGGGCTGGGGAGATAGATCAGAAGTCTGAGCACCTGCCTGGCAAATACAAAGACCCAGGTTCAATCCCTGGACCACATTCCATGCCGCCCCGGAACCCCTGCACACCGTGACAGCCACTGAAACTGGGAGCGGTGGTGCACACCTATGATCCCAGGGCTGGGGAGTGTGAGACAGGAGGATCACTATGAGTCCAAGCTGCATAGCAAGACCCTGTACCAAATAAATAAAATAAGCAGCAGCTGTGCTGATCAAAGCAACAGAACAGAGTATGCAAAAACAACCCCAAGCACATTGTACTATTTGCTCTTTCATGAAGAAGCCAAAACTGTACGCTGGAGGAAAAACAGCCTCCTTCACAAGTGGTGTTGGAATACGGGCTGTCCACATGCAGAAGACTGAATCTAGACCACATCTCTCACCATGTTTAAATGTTAAAACAGAAATACTTGGTCTCCTGGAAAATGGGACAGGTGAAATTCTTAATGTCAATGGCACAGGCAAGGACCTTCTAAATAGAGCCCAAGTAGCACATGAAATAGTACTGAGAAATTCCATTCAATCCTGCTATTTCTGTTCTAGATATCTCCCCAAAACAGTTAAAGACATCATACTACAATGATAGATGCACGTCCAATCTTATAACAGCACAGCTCGTAATAGCTAAATCTTGGAAGCAGCCTAAATGTCCATCAACTGATGAATGGATAATAAAATTGCAGCATTTAAATGCAGCGGAATACTACTCTGCCATAAAGAAGGGTAAATGAGTCATTTGTAGGCAAATTGATGCACCTTAAGATCATAATGTTCAGTGAAACAAATGAGCCCTGTAAGTTTAAATATCACATAAAGAACCTAAAATATGAAGAGCAAAACAAACATTAGATAACAAGAAGGAGGGGGACAGATCTTTCTAGAATGGGAAGGGGTAAAGAGATAAGGGGAGAGGGAGCGTAAGGAGAAAAGGGAAGAAAAATAGTGAAGATGTGTTATTCCATACACCAACTCCTCACATGGAATGGAGACGTTATGTTTTTTGTTTTTGGGTTTTTTTTTTTTTTTTTTGGCAGAACCGGGAATTGAACTCAGGCCCTTATGCTTGCCAGGGAAGCGCTTATTCAGCTGAGCCTGGAATGAAGATGTTATGTACTGCAAATATGAACTAAGAAAAATAAAAACAAAAAATAACAGAAGAATGTGGGAAACCAATCAAGTATATGATCTAATCCAGTTCAGAACTTCTGCTTAATATTTTATGATGGTCCTACATGGGTGACTTAGTTATAAAAAATAAACACAGTTTATTAAATAAAGTACTAATTACAATAAATATTCAGGGGGCTGGGAAGACAGCTCAGTAGAATAAACACTTCCCTGGCAAGTGCAGGGGCCTGAGGTCAATCCCCAGTTCCACCAAAAAAAAAAAAAAAAAAAAAAAAAAAAAAAAAAAAAAAAAAAAAAAAAATAGTGATAATAATAAATAAATATTCAGTTTTAGGCATTAGAGGTCAAATTGGCTTTATTTGCATTTAGGGAGATTAATCCATTCTTAATTATGCTAGAATTGAATGTGGTTTTGCTTTATCTAAACTACCTGATTTTTAAGTGCTTTAATAGCAAAGCAATGAAAGCAGTAGTAACTATAACAAGCAAGATAGTTTTTCAAAGAACCGAATCTGCTCATGAGTTTTCAGATCATTTCCTAAAGTGAAGTAGGAAAGTTCATAGACTTTCCAAGCATGTCTGTTCTTGCAGTTGTATGTCAAGTTTTTAAAAAGTTATTTAACTTTTTCTTTTGTAAAAAGATAGTAATAAGTATTCCCTACTGGCTATGAAAGGACTTATTTTTTACTTTAATATTTATTAATTTCAAAATATTTTACTTGATTTTCAACAACTTGCCATTTTAATTTTTTTTAGTGCGTTGTTGTTATCCCAAGAATTGAACTCAGGACCTTGCACTTGCCAGGCAGGCACTGTGCTGCTGAGCTATTCCCCGGTGCCATGTTTTTATTTTTTAAAAAAGAAGATGCTTAGTTGAATGGAGTTAAAATTTTTAAATAGATTCCAAAATACTTATGAAATACTTTATTGTTGAAATTATTTCCAAAATGGTGGCTATATAACAGAAACAAATTTTTACACATTTTTAAATGTTATTTTAACCGACTTTAAATTGAGATAGCTGAATTGTTTTAGAAAAGCTTAGTTTGAGAATGATAAAGGAAACTACCCTAGAATCTAACATAGTTAACCATGAACAACAGTGCTTTCTTAAAAGTATACTGATAACAGATGCTTTCTCCTGAAATATAAAGTTAAATACTTTGGTTGTATTATAGTGTCACGTATACTACATGAGATTCAATAAATCATTTTTGCTATGAAAAATAAATAATAATAATGAAAACATCCTTAAATTTGCCCCAATTAGCTAAAAGCCATTCCAGCAGCAAGTCCCTAAGAATACCCTGTCTGGTTCCCACAGTTGGTTCTTTACCAGACCAAAAACCTGGACTTGCTACATATCGGCTACAACAGCTCCAACAACCAAGAATCACAACCATGAGCTCTTTCTGTGTTTTATTTATTTTATTTTTATTTATTTGTTATTGTACCAGGGATCAAACTCAGGACCTTGTGCTTGCCAGGAAGGTGCTTATATCACAGACCTATCTCCCATCCATTCTCAGTGTTTCTAAGAAAAGTAACACCACTACACAGACTCACAAGAAAGACCATCACAGTGGACTAGATTACAATAATAGGCAGTATAACAAAAACATCAGGACCAATATTTTCCAAGATGAGCACACAACCAAAACAGTAAGTCAGATACAAGATACAAGAGCAATAGAGAGATGACAGCATAAATCAAGCACAAGGAGATCTAGGAACTCAGACCACTATCCAGAAAATCCTTTTCCAACTGTACAAGACTCATTGCACAATGCCAAACCAAGCCTCATTACCTTAAGAACTGAAGAAGTACAACTTCTCTAACACTCAATTAACTCTGGGTAACCAGGCCAGATCTGCTGCATCCCCAGTGCAGGTGTCGATGTAGAACCATAAACACTGTTCATCATCTAACTCCACCCTCTCTATAATATCTTAACACATGAGTAAGCCTAGGGGTGTCAACCATGTTTCTGCAGGAGTCCAATGTGCACCTAAAGCCAGGCTCTCACACAACAACAAATTTCAGTTAATTTTAGCCAAATTTCAATACCAGGTGCTCCAGAAAATCTCCCTACAGTAAGGGTAGGTAAATTCGCCAGAAAGCACATTTCCAAATTAATAGGAGGGAACCATTAAAAATACCAGGAATCCTTAACTATGAAACAAACAAACAAAAAATGCCTCAAGAATCAAAACAAGAGGAAGAGGAGGAGGAGGAAGAAGAAGAGGAGGAGGAGGAGGAGAAGAAAAAGAAGAAGATGACGATGACAGAGTCAGAGAGAAGATGGGGCTGGGTGGAGCCACACCTACCAGTTTGCCTGACACTAAAGCAAAGATTCAGGCAGCTTCTCGTCATGCACGAGGAGGGTGTGTGCTGTTCATCACCACTGTCTACCCTCTTCCTGGGGACCATCTAGGAGTTCTCATCTAGTTCACCAAAAATGTTACAAATCAGCTTGGGATTCTTCTGCTTGACTCAGATAGCAAAGTGCTATCCACACAAATCCACAAAACACAGATCTGCCGGCACTCCTGATGTCACCAGATGACACCAGAGAATGGTGCATCCAGCAGCTGGCCGTGGCTGCCTCTGCCAGCCACCACCTTCTGGAGCTGGCTTGTAGTTCTGGTCTCTGCTGTTGATCTCATTGGCTGCTGGCTCTGGAACTCTCATGTTTACTGTGCTTTCTTTTGAACTGATTCCTCTGTCCGTACTACTCAGAATAAGAATCTCAAGCAGATTAACAGGACTTTGGGAGCCCATACAACCCAAAAAATAAATCACTAGCAGGTTTCCAGAACCACTAAAACTGACCTTTATTTTTACTGTTCACCACAGTATTCATTCTTTGTAAGTACACTGGAGCAAGCTCTCTGAGATCAACCTGAGCAATAGCTCAGGAAAGTTGCTTATACAGCAGCTGCGGACCTGGGGTTGGTCCAAGTGCAGGCCTGTGATTGGTGCTAGGCCCCAGGAGAGCCTCAGCAATCAGAGGCAAGATCCAATCAGGGGTGGGCCTGGAACCAGGGAATCTTCTGGAAGGCTGGCTGTGAGGGTGGGGGTGTTAATAATGGGCCCAGATCCCTCCATCCCTTGTCCTAGTCTCCTCTCTTCTTCTAAAGGACAAAGCAGTATCTGATGTGGAGAGAGGGGGGAGAGAGGAGTCCTGCTCATATTCCAGCTTCATCCATGTTGGAGTGGAATAGAGGCTGCTGGACAGCCAGGAAGGACAGGGAAGCGAGATGTCCCAGCCCTTTGCGGTGGAAACAGAGAAAAGGGACAGAGCGTGACAGCCGCCAACCAAGCCACAGCCGCCCAGCCCACATGGAAAAAGTGAAGTCACACCCTTCGCCTGTGTCTCAACCAGAGGAATAGAAGCAGCTGCTCCTTCTGCTCAGAAACCGGCAAAGGGGCACCAGGCTGCCATTGCTGATAACTGTCCCCATCCCTGCCCTGCGGCCTCCAGCGCTACTGGCATAACTTGGGAACGTGACCAAACAGTCAGGGCAACAAGGCCATTCATTCCAAAGCGGAGGGGACTCAGACAGGAGGCGTCCAGATGTGTGCAACGGAGACTGTGAACAAAGACAGGAAGGCGAGGCATTTGCTGGCAGTCTTTATTTATAGGATTGTTCTCTGGGAAGCACTGCATTTCCAAAGCTAGGCCTAGGGCAAGCGGCATAAGGCACATAGGAAGAAATCTGCTGTAGCGAAATGCTTTTGCCACGAAAAGAAGTTCTATTCCTTGCGTTTATTCGACGCAAGGTACTAATAAGGTCTATGCGTGCAGAGCAAAAAAGAATAAAAAGTAAAATAAGCGAGGGCCGAGAGTGCCAGGCACATGAAAAAGATATGCACGTACTCTCCACCCACCCAACCTCACGTCGACGGGACGCAGCAGCCTTCCGTGTACAGCAAGCCACCGTGGACCATGCAAGTCCGCAGCGAGGGCCCGGCGCGGTGAGGGGGTGCGCGCACTTCCAGACCAAGTATGTCGTGGAGTTTGTACGGGAAACGTTTGAAATGTTGTTTCATGCTTTGAACTGTTGCTTCATAACTTGAAATATCGCTTCATGGCTTGAAATGTTCCTTCATGGTTCTAAAAGAAAGGGAAACTATTAGGGCACAGACTGTTAGAGGGAGACAGAATGCTCACCACATACTCAATGTGCCCCGTTGGTAGGGAATAATATCACCTTTTATTTGATAAACCTGCCCTTTGTGCTGTAGAACAGAGAAAGGAAAGCAAGTGTTTCTCATGGAAAACCAAGGCAGCATTTCTGACCTTTCTCTGTACCAACACATACCAAAAACCAGAAGGATGTCCAACCCTCCAATTACATTTTCCTACATGAATTTCCACAGGAGACAGGGAGGTAAAACTTAGGAGATTAGTCCTAGAAGGGGAAATTTCAACAAAATTCACATTCGACACCGGAAAAGTAATTTGGACAAGGCAATGACGATTTTAAAAAGCAGCAGTAGGGCTGGAGAGATAGCTCCGCTGCCTAAGTGCCTGCCTGGCAAGAGTAAGGACCCAAGTTTGATCCCCAGTGCCACATGCCGTGCCAGCCTGGGAAACCCTGGGAGCACCTTGTCGGCCCCAAATTCCTATTATCCCAGCTCTGAGGAAGCTGATACAGGAGGATCGCCAAGCTGCACAGCAAGACCCTGTACCAAATAAATAAATAAAGTAACAGTAAGTTGGGTCGGGTGTGTAGCTCAGTGGCAGAATGCTTGCTCTGTACTGGAAGAACCTCAGTACTACAAATAAATAAAGTATAACAGAATAAAGAATTACTCAGTTCTAGATAAAGATTTCTGGACAGCAAAACCTTAACTCAAAAAAAACGGTGTCTGGCTTTGAGATCTAAGTATAGAGGTGACGCAAAGAGAGGAATATGTCCTGGGGAAACTGACGGACTCTTTGGTTGTTGACGTCATCCATCATTGCACAGACTGAAGGTGTGTTTTCTGGACAAAACATGTGAGAACTGAGTTTTCTACACTTTTTTCCAAGAGCTATTTGTCCCCCAGCTCCTGGTGTCATAAAGGGAAATTTTGACAGCCTTTTGGGAGAGAGAATTCCCCCTTTCACACTGTGCATTATTTCTCCTGAGATAGTATCCAAGGTTCTGCCTCAAATTCCAAATACCAGAAATATAAATTCTTTCATAGTTCACTCATCTCCACGCTCCCCCTAAAATCTTTTCAAATAAAAAATAAGCCTGGGTATGGTGGCACATGCCTGTGATCCTAGCACTCAGAAGGCTGGGGCAGGGGGATTTGTTGTGAGTTCAAGGCCAACCTGAACTACATAGCAAGAGTTTGTCTCAAAAAAAATATGCCTAGATTATCTGTGTGTTCTGAGACAAGTTTGTCTCTAGAAGCTGAACAGTTTGAAGAATACCTGAAGACACTTCCAAGTGACTTTTTTTTTTTTTTTTTTTTTTTTTGTCTTTTTGAGACAGGGTCTCACTATGCAGTTCAGGCTGGCCTTAAGCTCACTTTGTAGCTCAGGCTGGTCTCAAACTCAACAATCCTCCTGCCTCAGCCTCCCGAGTGCTGGGATTACAGGCATGTGCCACCACACCCGGCTCCATGTGACATTTTAAAGGAAGCACTGGAATAAGTCTGGGGGCCAGGGGTGAGATTTAGATGCTGCTGCTTGGTTCGTTTCTTCACTTGCAGGCATTTTGACCTCACAACAGATTGCAACCAGCTGAACTAACCCCTCAGAGAGATGGATATGGTATATAGTGCAGTGCTTGGCTTTAAAAAAAAAAAAAAAAAAAAACTGGGGTCAGCCAAATAGCTCAGCGGATTAAAGCACCTGCAAGCAGGCCCAGGGGCTGTGGCACCAGGCGCACAGAGATGGCACCTAAGACTGGGCGTGGTGATGCGTGCCTGTAACCCCAGCTCTTGGGAGGCTGTAAACAAGAAAATCACTATGAGCCCAGTCTAGTAGTGAGACCCTGAACACCCTTTAGACCTTTCCCTAAAATACAAAAACAAAAACAAAACAAAACTGGCCTATCACAAATTCTCCCTCCACTCTGCCATTTTACATTCCGTTTGTTGCTTCAATGTCACCTGAAAGCCGCAGTCTTATGCATCTCATGCCCTGGGTTCTATTACAACCCGACCTGTTGCTGGTGGGAACACACCTCTCAGGACCTCTCCTGCAGGGAGGAGCTCATCCACCTACCAGTCTTTTTGTCTTTTCAAACATGGGTCCCATCCACTGCTTAGGAATGGAATCATCACAGACCATCAGTGGGTCTCCCAGCAACCATCTGCATCCATAGCAGGAAAGAAATCAGGGGTCCTGGGGGGCAGGGAGGGCTAGATTCGCTTTATAATGTAAATGAAGGATAAACTATTCTTTGTCCACCAGCTCCACGATAGCCTACAGTGTACTGAATGAGCTGGTTATCTGTAAGCAGAGTAAGAAGGGGGTTGGTGCTGGGAACTCAGAACACAGCCAGTTGTTAAGCAATATGTAGATCCCCAGGAGCTCATAGTCCTGGCTGAAGACACACTGTGAGTCTGATGCTTATTCATTCAGTATATTCATTCTCTCCTCTGCTGCATGGGCACAACAGAGGCCACGGGCCCACAGCCCCCCGCAGACAGGAGCCCACTGCACCAGCACAGCCCAACAGCAGGAGGCTCTGAGCTGGGTGCCCAACATATGACAGGTACTCGTGCTACCTGAGGGCTGCAGGGCTGTGGTGAGGGGCCTAGGAGTCCTCGCCCTCTTCTCCCGGACCCTCTTCTCCAGCTTCAGCCTCCTGGGCCTCGGCCTCCTCCTCGTCCCCAGCCTCCTCCTCTGCAGCCTCTTCCGGGATATCCTCTGTCTGTTTCAACAAAAAGTCATTTGGTTATGGAGACAGACATGTCAGGGACACAGACAGAAGAAGATACAATGGGACAGCAGGGGATCTGCAAGGAGAGGGGAGGGCTCTGATAACACACACCGCATACGCTTTGCACCACACACTGCATACTACACAGACACCCTACATATCACATGCTATACACAATACAGACACATTACACATCACACGCATGCCACACACAGACACGCTACACACCACACACAGACATGCCACACACACCACATACATCATATACACACCACACACATGCCACACACACTATACAACAAACACAGGCATGCTATATGCCACATACACACACCACATATACAGACATGCTACAGTCATGCATACTACACACCACACAGAGACAGGCCACACACAGGCTACCTACCACACACAGCATCTACACAGCACACACAGCAAACATGACACAAACATACACTACACATACCATACAACATTTTATATATGTTACAGAGAATAAATTTTCATCTGCTATAATAATGTCTGTAAGTATAATATCATGTGTGCACCTTGTACGATACCAAAACATTATGAAAACTGTTTGTAATGTATTAATTTATCGAATCTGTCTTGTTAAGGTGTCTTAAAACTGTCTGATTGATATTCGTACTTCAATAAAATAAAAATAAATTTAAAAAAGAGAATAAATTTTATTCTTATGTTACTATTAAAAGTTTTTGAACACTGTTTTATCATTTTTCTTTTGATATACAATATAGATTATTTTTTCTTTTTGGGTGGAACTGGGATTGAACTCAGAACCTTGCACTTGCCAGAGAAGCCCTTATTCCACTGAGCCATCTCCCCAGCCCTTCTTTTGATATTTTAATTGTACTCTACTTAGGGCGTGAGGGGTACTGAGAATTGCTCACCAGGCAGACCCTATACCACTAAGCTAAATCTCTGGCCCAATTTTTCTTTAAAGTATCTCAGTATTCTTAATTTTTAATAATTTTTCCTTACTTTATATAATTTATCATCTCCTATCTTTGTGAAACTTGATTCTCTTACATCTTATCTGATCTTCTTCTACTTGCACTCACTGTAAGACACTTGTTTCTTAAGATTTTTATCTTGGTGAATCTGTTTCTTTTATACTCCAAATTTAGACTCCCTTTTTGTAATTTTTTTCCCTTAACTTTGTGCATCTTCTCTTATGGGCAAAGAAGGCACAGTGAAGGAGAGGGGTCCCCACTTCTAGGAGCTGGGGCTGTATCTCCAAGGGGCCCCATACGCACCCCGCAGTCCTGGCTTCCCCAGTGCCCTCCAGCAGCTGACAGAACCAGGGCCAAGCCCAGGGCTCCTGGTCACAGGCTGAGGACAGCAGCGCTGTGGGTTGTGAGCTCTATGCCCTGAAGGATCACGTGAGGGCCGAGGGAGGGACCTCTGAGAAGTAGGTCTGACGGAGGTCCTCAGATCACAAGGGGTCTGTGGGATCCTGGCCACCTGTTTGGCAATAGGAGTTTTTTCTCCTTCACGTTCTCCCACCACCACAAGGTGACGCAGCCCACGAGTGCCCTTGCCAGGCCCCATCCTCCTGTTCAGGCTTTCAGCTTCCCTAAGTGCAAGCTGCAGGAACCTAAAAGCTGTTTTTATTAGGCTGACAAAGCACGGTTGCCAAAGGCCCCAGCCCATACCTTGTCTGCTGCTCTCTCTCCCTCCTCTTCCTTAGGTTCCAAATCAAAAGGAAAGAAAAAACATAAATTCAAGTCAGTTTTAAGTTGGATCTGAAAATAAGCAAACTATAATAAGATAGAAGCTCTTTGAACTGAACAAGCCATTCATTAAACCATAAAATATGTAAAAAGCCTAGCTAAGATAACTGGGTGATCCGTACATTTTTTTCATGCATTATATTTCATGCTCTTGGAATATTATGAACGTAAAGATATGGTTGCTATCACTCACACACCTAAGAAAGTGTAGTTAGCTAGTAATACTGCTTAGTAACGTGTACTCTGTCTTGGAGTAAGACAGGGGTTCGCCAAGCCTTCCCCATGTGGTCGTGCAGTTTCCTGGGCCGGTGTGCTCCAGGGGCTTCATTAAATAGCACTATGGTTCTTAGGAACCCCTGGAACCCTGGACAATCTCGCTTGTCCTGTACTCACCTGTACCCTCTCACCAGCCCCTTCTTTCTGAGGCCATAGATCAAGGTCACAGGCCAAATAAGCAGCAGAGCCCAGACCACCCTAAGTTCTCCTGATTACTCCCCTCCTTCTGTCCAGGCTGCCTCCCAACATCAGTAACAGGAAAAGCAAAGTCACAGCAGGAAGGGACAAACACCCAAGACACTTCCAGTCTTCCCACGCCACATCACTGCATTGCGTCTGGGCCTTTCTGGGGTCTCAGATCTCAGTGGTGGACCCAGAGCTGCTCTGATGCAGCTGGCCAACTCTGAAAGAGGCCCAGGGGATATCTTAAGCCTGAGAATCATCAAATTAATCTCATGTTGGATATCGCTGATGACACACCAAGTGTCAGTGAGAAAGGAACATCCAGAAAAAGAGAGCCTGGCACCTGCTGCAAACTTCAGGTGCTGGCGTCATGGTGATGTGTGCATTGTGCCCCATCCTGCTGTGACTGCCACCACCACCCACCAGGACAGCACAGCCCCTGTCCTTCCACATCTCCAGTGTGCTCTCCAGGCCGCAGACAGCCCAGTCAAGGGGCAAAAGGCCACACTGCACTACCCACGTGTTTAGAAACCTCCATCTCAGGATAAATCTAGACCCCGCCACGCTTTTTTCAGCCATAAGGAGCTACGCACATTTCCTGATACTGGCCAGGATTCTGCTTAAATGATTTCTGCAAGTAAGGCTTTCCTGCTTGTAAGATGGAATTAGGGGCCCTCCCTGCTCCCTCTGGCTGCCTGACTGGTTTATGTGCTCCGCGGGAACATGACCTGCATCTTCCTCATCTGACTGGCTCTCCAGTCCCCACTTTCTGGAGCTAAGGTATGAACTTGAATTCCACGACTGGGCATGTGAATGGCTATGGGCTCTTTAGCTGTCAGCTTCACTACAAAGGATCAAATTAAAATACACCCTACACAGCACAGAATTGTCCATCATGAAGAGTTTTACACTTCCTAAATCCAATTATTTTTATCAGCTGTGACCAAGGGCAAAGGTGCTGATGTGGCACACAGCCAGCACCAAGGACAGGTGTCAGTGGTGGCATCGGGAGCCAAGGACAGGGAGGGAGGGCAGCTGGCCTCTGAGAGCTGGGAGAAGGGGCTGGGTGGGCAGCTCCCAGCCTTGGAACCCATGCCAGGGTTTATCTGGAAGGGAGCTTTCCTCCAGACTGGTTCTGCAGGGACCCCAGAGTGAGGCCATCACCACATAGTCAACCAGGCCAAGGGTACAAACATTTCCAGATAGGGCCATTAGCTGACTCCACATAACTTTACCATTCTAATGAAAATATTTACCTTGATAAAAGCTAAATACAAACTCAAGCACATGTGATGTTTCCAGAATTTTATAACGTTCTCATGACACTTCCACAGAAACTTTCCTGCAGGGCAGCTCAGAGGAGGTCTGCACCCAGCCCCAGCCCGACCTGCTTTTTAAGGTATTTTAAGAACTCCTGAAAATTCTGTTCTTCCTCTATACCCTCTTCTCTCTCTGCTGAGCTCTTACCAAACCCATTTCCCTCCTTCAGCCCCACTGGTCATCTGGTTACCTTTAAAAGACACCCTTTAGAATCAGACCCTATGCCTTGGATTGCTAGGATTTGCCATTCCCCAGACAGACTTGAACTGATGTCAGCTTCCTCCTATGTGCCCTGTCATGCCAACCCCTTGGTGGTGTGCTCAAAATGCATTGGACTCCCTTGGCTCTGTTTCCCCAGAGTTCCTGAGGCAGTTGGGTCAGTCATTATTCAAGATCAACAAGTAAGGACTCTGGTTTGACTCGGAATGTGAACCTGACCTACCTCTGAAAATGCAGCACATCATTAAAGTTCTGGCCAGCTGGGTCTTTCTAGGTTGGGGATTAGGGTCCTGCCTCTGGCTCTTGTTCAGCCTCATTCCTGGTCCACAGCAGTTAGCAACTTAATGAAAATAGTCAGCTTCCTTTTCACTGAACTCTAGACTCCTCATTTGCTTTCTTACCACGGTGTGCCCACTCCTAGGCAACCCTCAGAAGCCCAGTTACCTCAGAACTGGCCTGAAAGCAAATAAATCATGATGCCAAGAGCAAACACTCACGCTCTTCTCCTGGGACTCAGGGAGGTTGCCCACCTCTTCACTGTTATCCTGTCCCTCATTCTCTCCGGTTGCTTCTGCCTTCTCTGTTCCCTAGTCAGGAAAGAAACCCAGGACATTACCAACTGTTATGGTTTGTGCCTCAGGCAGTCTTAGAAATTTTCAGAGATGGCTGAACCTAGGGTTTGTGATTGACTCCTGGTCCATGGCTGGAATTAAGCATGTGAGTGCTACACTTGCCCTAAAGCAGGGCGTATACGTACACTATAAGGGACACAAAGAGGCTTCTTCCTGCTCTCTTGTTGCTTTTATGTTTCCCATCACCATGAACTGTCACCCCTCTGCTGTGTATTATCCTGTCTTGGAACCAGCCAACCATGGGCTGAAACTTCTACAAACTGTGAGCTAAATAAGCCTTTCCTCCCTTAACTTGTGGGTCTTGGGCATTTTGTCTCAGCAGCAAGAAAAGTAACTAAGACACTAACTTTTAAGAAACTCACAAGGAAAAATGAGGTCACACCTGTGGAGCTTCTGTTTCTAGGGCACAGTGTACAGATGAAGTGCAGAGGCCTCCTATTTATGAGGTTGCTCAGTTTCTAAGCATGAGCTTGCTAGGCCTCCCAATAACTTGTTGGGCTAATCAGCATCAGTCAGTAGACTGATGTGCATGTGACAGTGATAAACAGCTGAGTGAGGGATTTCAAGTCACTCATTCAAGGCTTGTGAAGATGATGGACAATATGAATGGGTAGAAAGAGAGAAATAAGGCAGGCAGAAAGGCAGGCACAATGGATGGATGGATGGATGGATGGATGGACGGACGGACAGATGGACGGATGGATGGAGTAGACAGAGTAGACAGTGGACCCAAGCAATCACCCTGAGAACACTGGCAGGGGGTAGGTTGCTTGCAGTGCCAGCCCTTACCTCAGTGGTACTCTCTGCCTCTCCTGCTACATCACCATTGGGAAGGGAAGATCCTTCCTCAGATGACTTTGTTGCCTGCATCACATAGAGAACATTTAAGAATTTTCTTGAAGATCACAATTTGCATTCAATATCTTTTCACTATACAATATTCAAATTGTATTTATTTTCATCCTTATTTCATCTGCCACAAAACTGGCCTTAGTTGGTAGGATAGTCCTTACCACCCACAGACCCAGAGTAGGTCTGCCTCTCCCACTTGATGCTTTTGTCATGTATGAAGTTATTCTCAGCCTCTACAAACACAATTAGAATTCATGGGAGCAAAATAGCCACACATGCATGCTTTATCTCCACCCTTCTATGATAAGCAATATTAAAAATTTGAAAGCCAGGCATGATAACATGTCTATAATCCAGCATTCTGGGAAGCACAGACAGGAGAATCCAAGCACAAGCCCAGCCTGGGCAACTTGGCAACTTAGCAACTTCGCAAAGACCTTGGTCTCAATTATTTTCAAAAGAATTTCTCAAAAGAGGGTTGAGAATGTAGTTCGGTGCAAAGGCCCTGGGTTCAATCTCTAGGATAGATAGATATAGATAGATAGACAGACAGACAGACAGACAGACAAACAGACAGATAGATAGACAGATGGATAGATAGAATTTTGATGTCTGACCAATTCTATTCTAATATTTATTTATTTTTTAAATTTATTTATTTATTACAGTGTCTCGCTACACATCTCGGATTCTTTTTTTGCGCGCAGGTGGGGGGTCAGCTCAGCCCGCCCTGGGGGGAGGGGCTGGCATGGCATGTGGTGCTGGGGATCGAACCGCGGTCCCTGAGAGCTTGCCTAAGCAAGCGCTTTAGACCACTGAGCTATCTTGCCAGCCCTATTTATTTATTTAAAGGCTCCTTTGAGGAAGGACTAGTTGTTATTTTCTTTTTTTGGTTGAAATGAAAACAGTATTAATAATTTGATCTTTAAGCATAATATATCATGGATATTTTTACTGGTTAATTTGTGCAATTCTATACCATTCTTTTAAGCATCTGCTTAATACTAAACATGTAACAATTTATTCAAATATTTCCCAAATGATGAATGTTAAAAATTTTCACATTGTTTGTGCCTCTACAAATAATACCATGTTACACTGAATAAAATGGTGAGGATATTTTTTTTTGGTTCATTTTCAAAAAGATGATAGAAATTTATTTTCTCATAATAATATGTGAATGTACTATATTTCTTTACCTCCCCCATCAATGAAGAAAGACAATGACCTTTTAATGTTTGTCAGTGTGTTGAGGAGAGTGGAATTCTTGATTGAAGAATCACAGTGCAATATCTGAAGCAAACCCCAGTGAATGTAAATAAGATAGAAGGAGTCCTAGGTTCTGTTTATAAACTGCTGAAGTTTCTCTGGTTGAACCCTGAACCACGCATGTATGGAACCATGCACATATGAATGTGCTTCTACATGGTATATAATGTGATATAATATTGATTTTAGGGTGTGAAATATAAAGAATTTAGATTATAACGACTATAAGAATGACCAAACAGCTCAGTGGATTAAAGTGCCTGTTTAGGCAGACACAGGGGCCAGGAATTTGATCCCCAGGCCTGCTGTGCTGGCCCTGTCCCCGAGGTGTGCTCAGATGGTGATTGAGACTGGGTATGGTGGTATGTACCTATAATCCAAGCACTTGGGAGCTGTAAACAGGAGGATCACTATGAATTCGATCTATGCAGTGAGACCCTGTAGACCCTGTACTAAATCACAAAAAAAGATTATAAGCACTAGAAACACCACTGTGAAAAACAGATTTTATCTGTTATTAGAAACATAGGGCTGGGGAGATAGCTCAGTAGAATAAGTGCTTGCCTAGCAAACACAGGGTTCTGAACTCAATCTCCAGTACCACAATAAATAAATAAATTAAACATATAGAATTTGCCATTTTAGTCAAGAAAGAAAATGTCTGTTGAAGTAAGAAATAGTCAACATTCCTCAGAGGAATACAATAAAATACATACAAGTTCACTATGTCCATGACACAATCCAAAATACTGGACACACAAAAAGGCCCAGAAAGTGTTAATCATTCTCAAGAGAAAAAATCAAAAATGAAAACGTAAAGACCAAACAAGAATGGACTCACCTGTTGGAATTAGCAGGCAAGGATTTTAAAGCATCTATGATAATTATGCTCAGAAATATAAAGGAAACAGGCTTGCAGTGAATAAGATAATTGCAAGTCTCTGTAGAGAAATAGAAACTATAAAAATGAAACAGATGGAACATTCTGGAGCTAAAAAATATAATGCCTGAAATGAAAATTTTATTGGACCAGATGTAGAATGAAGATAAAAGAGAAGATAAACAAGCTTAAAGATAAACCAATAGAGATTATTCAATTTGTTCTTCTGGGAAAATACCCAGAAGGGGAATAGGTGGCTTGAATGAGATCTCCAATTCTCGCTTCTAAGGAATCTCCACACTGATTTCCACAGTGGTTGTACCAGCCTACATGCCCACCAGCAGTGCAGAAGAATTCCTTTTTCTCCACAGCCCCTCCAGCATTTGTTATTGGCTGACTTCTTGATGTTAGCCATTCTTTCTGGGGTGACATGGAATCTCAGTGTTGTTTTAATTTATATCTCTTGGTCGAACAATGATGTTGAACATTTTCCTTACATTTACTTGTCACTTGTATCTCTTCCTCTGAGAAGTGTATATTCATCTCAGCTGCCCATTTTTGGATTGAGCCTTTGAATTTGGGGAGCCTGATGTTTTTTTAATTATTTGTATGTTCTAAATAGAAACCCTTTGTTAGAGAGTCAGCTACAATTTTTTCCCAGTTCGTGGGTTTCTTTCTACTCTGTTGTAGATTTAATTGAAGTACAGAAACTTTTCAAAAAGATGAGATTCCAGTGGTTGATTCTTTTAAGTATTTCCCATGCATCTTGGTTTTTGTTCATGAACTCTCTACCTACCCCTATGTCTCTTAAGATTTCTAGAGGCTGGGCGCGCCCTGCCTGCTCCAGCCCTGGACTCTGCGACGCCGGGCGCAGAGGGCCACGGTGGCCCGCGCGGGGACTCGGCCTGGGCAAGCCGAGCATCGCCGGCCGAGCGTCTGCGGGCAGCGTGGCCTCCGCGCGGGTCGCCTGCAGACCCGTGTGTGCATCCGGCCCTCGGGGGTGCGAACCGCGCTGCGTACGGCCGGGCACGGGGTCGCAGCCCGTGGAACAGGTTACGAAGTTCATGGGATAGAAAAAATACCGGAAGAAGGACCAGCGCTTACAATTTTTTATCACGGAGCTATTCCTACTGATTTTTACTACTTCATGGCTAAAATGTTTATCCTCCAAGGTAGAAACTGCCGAGTAGTAGCTGATCACTTCGTCTTTAAAATTCCAGTGTTTAGTTTATTACTTGATGTATTTTGTGCTCTTCATGGACCAATAGAAAAATGTGTTGAAAATTCTGAGGAGTGGTCACCTGTTAGCCATCTCGCCAGGTGGCGCTCGAGAGACCTGCAGCATCGTGTGGGGCAATCAATCGCAAGGGCTTTGCTCAGGTTGCGCTCGATGCGGAAGCGCCCGTTATCCCTATGTTTACACAAAATGTTCGAGAAGGATTTAGATCACTTGGAGGAACAAGATTGTTCAGATGGTCTTATGAAAAATTCCACTACCCATTTGCTCCAATGTATGGGGGTTTTCCGGTAAAGTTACGGACGTATTTAAGCGATCCCATTCCCTATGATCCAAAGATAACAGCAGAAGAGTCAGCTGAAAGGAGACCAAGAATGCTCTTCAAGCCTTGATTGATAAGCACCAAAGAACACCAGGCAACATTCAAGTGCTTTGCTTGAACGTCTTCATAAAACAGAAAAGGTCAATTAGCAGATGATTTAATATTATTCAATTATATGTTTGTGGCTGTGGTACTGTCTTTTTAATTTGATAGGTCTTATAATTAGTATTTTTTAAGAATCATGTTAATAAGCGTCTTTCCTAGAATTTAAATTTATATTATCCATTTTGTTTTGCACTCACTTGTGTCAGATTTGATCAGTAACTTGTTACATGTCTAATAATTCAGAAAATGGTCCTATTTCATTTGTAAATTCTTAGTAATGTATGATAAACATGGATTCTTAAAATTAAGTTTTTTAAATAATAGCTGTATAGTTTAAGCAAACACTCCTGAATAATGTCTCTGGTGTCTGAATCTGTTGGACAAAGCTAATTTTGAGAGAGAGAAGCTGGGGCTTAACATAGTTGATGAGTTAGCAGAGAATGCTGTTACCTGCCCCTCTTTCCCTTTACAGTTAGGGGAGCATCATATAATGTTTTTGTGCCTCCTTAATTTACTTCTTAAAGTCATGCTATTGTGAGGATTTTTTATTGCTTTGCTCTTTTCTTGAGGCAGGTTCTTGCTGATTCGCTGCCTGCCCTGGCCAGCCCCCTATGCTGTCCCAGCTCCTCTGCCTAGAATGTTGCTCAACTGATTTGGAGTTCCTTCAGTTAACAGTTGTTGAGCTAGAATTGTAACTGAAGAGTTAAATAATGCCCAGATCCTCTAGAGGAAGCATATATAGTTATCCATCAGATGTTCAAATTACTCCCATGGTATGATGTCCAGTTGCCAAGCACAATGCAAGAGATGTACTGTTTTTCAAACCAAATAAAAAGGAATTTGGTAGATTAAAATTTCTAATTGTTATTTTTATAATTTATTATACTTTTAACAAGAGCCTTTAAACAAGTATAGGATGGATTATTGATCCTGTGATACAACACTTAGTATGGTTGCACTCTGCCTCATGTGCTAGGAGCTGACGCTAGGTTGCCGGGAGCAGAGCTGTAAGGCTCTGCCCCGCATGGTGCTGTGGCTCATTCTGTCTGACTCCGAAACCAGCCCAGGGCGTCTTGTTCTAAAAAATCTTACTTGAACAGTGAACTTATGTGAACACAAAACCTTCTGAAGGTTACTAGCTTTTGAATTTTCTCCTGAAAAATTAATTTTAAAAAGTATTGAGTTCAAAAAGTACCAGAAATCAAATACAGTATCTCCTCTCCTTTTTAGATGTTTAAAGTACTTGGGTTTTATATAGATTTTTATATTACAAATGTAAATTAAGTGTAATGTATATAAAATTGAACAATAAAAAATAAAAAAGCTGAATTCAAAAAAAAAGTTTCTACCTACATTGTGCTCCAGAAGATTTAGTGTTTCTGTTTTAATATTTAAATCTTTCAACCATTTTGACTGTAGCTCTGTACACTAAAATCCTCATACCACAGTGAGAAATGTGCACCCATGTTTAGAGCAGTGCAATCTGTCATAACCAAATCCTGGAAACAACCCAGATGCCCATCAACTGAAGAATGGATAAAGAAGATGTGGTATTTTTTACACAATGGATTATTATTCAGCTATAAAACAGGATAAATTTGAGTCTTTTGTTGGTAAATGGATGCAACTAGAGAACATACTCTTTTTTTTTCAGTACCGGGGATTGAACTCAGGACCTGCGCTTGCCAGTCAAGCATTTATACTACCAAGTTATCTCCCCAGGCCCTAGAAAACATCCTCTTAAGTGAATAAAATCAGACCCACACATGCAAACATCATACTGTCTCCTTAGTGTGAAAACATGAAAGAGTAAAATAGAATCTGAAAGGTACAATAGATACTGGGGAAATGGAATAAACTTATTCAAAAGAAAGTAGTTACTGAGTTGAGGAGGGCAGAAGAGGGAGTTGGGGAAAGAGATATATTTAAGCACATGAGCAGGGTGATTTGGACAACTGTACTGTGCATTTCTTCTGGTCTATGAGAAGGAGCAGTTAATGTTTACTTTGTTTCATCTCCTTTTTTCAATTGTTTGTACTTTTTCTCTTCTTAATTTCTTGTACATTTCTTCCTTTATTCTTCCAGTTTTACATACATATATCTGGTAATATGAATAACTGGTTGAAAGACCAGTATCAAAAAGCACTATGTATTATAACAAATACTATGAAATTCATATTGCTTTTTAAGTGAAATTCTGTATCACTTGTAATTTTTTGTTTTAATTCAAATTTGTACTCTCTTTAAAAAATAAAAAATAAAAAATTATCCCATTTGAAGACCAGATAGAAATGAAACTAAAAATAGTTTTAATGCTCACCATTAAGCCAATGACATGTCACAATTACATGTGACATGTAGTCCTATCAAGATCCCTAGCTGTCTGCTCCCATTGCACTTAGCTCTTCCCAATCCTTGAAGTTCCCATCTTTGCTCCACACCCTGACTCACATGGCTCCCTGCCATGGACATTCTCATGCATCCCCTTTCCCACACTACCTTCCCACAATGCCTGGATTTCTTGAGGATAGTTAAAAATATTTAATTTCATTACTACTGAGTGCTTCCCTCTAAGAAGTGGTGTTTAGCATTGGCAGAGCATCCAGTTGACCAGGAAGCTCCCTGCTGTAGGTTTTCTCCAAATCAATCTTGGATCCCGCCCTGGGATCTCCTGGTCTAATAGCTTCCTGTGTGCTTATAACATGCAGCCAGGCTGGAGGGTGAGGCCAGTGTCACCCTTCTCTCTGTTCCTCTTGGGTAAGGGTAGCTCCTCAGGGCCTGCTTGGCCCACAGACAGACACCTCCATTGACTGCTATGGGGCTAAAGGCAACATGGAAGTAGAGGGAGCAGGCTTCCTCTACTGGTTGACGCAGATCAATGTAAGGCTCCTCTACAGAAAGGACACCCCCTGGGACATGGAGGGCCCCAAAGCCACCAAGTTTCCATCTTCAATCAATCCCTTCAGATCCTTTTTAATGGATACTTCCCACATGTGGTCCTCAGCACCCATCAGATGAGGGGCTGGAGGGGCAGCTGCAACAGCATCTTTACCACCAACCGTCTGGTGTCTCTAAGGCATCAGCTCCCTCCTGCTGAGTTTCCTTTTAGGGGCTCCTGTGACCCCATCTCAGGTTCTCATGCCTGACTTCCAGTCTCTGCTCTCTCACTCATAACTACTATTTCTCTGTTATATTTCCTGTTTGGTGTATTTCTCCCTCTGACCTTGAACCACAGTTTGGTGCTTACTAGTGTTTTTCTTTTGCACTGCTCATCTATCACAGCTTCACATTAGATAATTTCAGAGTACCTTTCTATGTTCCAAATTCTTATCTTTGATGGTTCTTGTCATGTTTCTCTAAGTCTCCTTTTCTTATGAGAGTGGGTTGGCGAGTGCTAGAGATTAAAGCCAGGCCTTTGCAAATGCTAAGCAACAGCCCTACTACTGAGCCAGCCCAAGTGCATTCCTCAGACAAGTTTGGAAAACATTGATAGGACCGGAATAATTCTCTTGGCTGAGCTGAAAGATCTCATCCTAGAGCTAAAACATTTCTAGCTGACCAAGTAGAAGCCATACTGTTACTGTGAGCTAAAGATATATTTCTGGGTTGAACAGTTCCTGTATTTCTAAAGTTAGTTCTCCTGTCTACTTTGTCATTCTAGGGCTGTGAGAGATCAGAAGTCCCCACCCGGGTGACTGGACTGGCTCTCTGAGTCATTTCCAACTCCTATAGGTACAGGTGACAATGCAAAAGATGAGCAGTGATTGAGGGTAGCAGGAGGGGGCAGCCTAAGTGCTGAACAAGCCCAAGAAAAGGCCAACTGCCTGTGTGACAAGAAGGGTCCCACGGTACCAGTGCAGTGCAGGCTCCAAAGATCCACAGCAACAGGCACAGCATGGAGTATCAGACTCTTTCCTGGTAGCAGGGTTGGAGGTCACCAACAGGATCTTCATGGGGACAGGGTTCCTGGGTGAGGATTCTACAACAGTGCTCTGCAGGGAGACTCAATGGGGCAGGATGACAGAGGTCTTAGGGGAAGGCCAACCCCATAGAGGAAGAGTGGTCAGGGAAAGGGAAGTGATTATGCACCTGTGTATGTCATTCTCAAAATTGCTTCCAACACTTGAACAATCATATCAGAAACAAGTATCAAAACTTTTGACCGCCAGTCACTTTGGGCCATGGATTACATTGTCTCAATCTATTACTTGTGCCTATCGATTGGATGAAAGTGAGTACAAAGAAAGAATCAACTATTGGGAGATTTGAAATTTCTCAAGCAATGTTAGGATGGCTGTTGGAGAATAAGGACTTCATGAGGGTGTTCTATGAGGACAGCACTCATCACTGAATGTGAACCAGTTCATCTTGTCAACATGACTGGTTTCAGAGACTTCCAGAGAGGTGACTGGATTGTGGGGGGTGCTATTCTCACCAGTGGATTCATTCACAGATGTCCAAAGCTTAAGATGATATCGGTAAGTGGAGCAGAGTTGGGAGAAGTGAGCTGTCCTTGAAAACTGTATCTCTCCCTGGCTCTCTCCCCCATATTCTGCTTCCCCACACCATGAAGTCAACAGTTTTGCCACATCACACCCTTCCACCATGATGCTTCTGCCCTGGAACCAGTTGACCATAGACTAAGTCTTCTGAAACTATAGAAGATGGCGGCTCTCAATGGGTTGATTTTATCCTAGCAAGAGAAGCTCTAGTTTAGCCTTTAATCCACCTTAGAAATAGGAAATACTAAAGCAGTTACATGACCCTGCCTGGAATGCCTCACTCTTTCATTCTTCCCCCACTTTGTTAAGATGTTGTGAACATAAAAGAGATAAGAGGAAAACAGAAATAATTACAAAGAAGAATCCTGTGAATTCTTGAGTCAACTACCATGGTATTCCATGTGGTTGTTGTGGAAACCAAGAAGGTATTTAAGCAGAGATGAAACAAAGAATGAGGACAGATGTGTTTTGGATCTGTAAGGATCGGGGGAAGTACATTCAGATGCTGGATCTATTAATAAACTTTTTTTTCCAAGTTTTGGTCCAACATAGAAATAATCTTGATGTTTCAAAACCATGAGCCAAATAAACCATTTCTTCCTCTAAGTTACGCATGTCAGACATTTTGTCCTGCAATAGGAAGGCTGGTCAATAGTCACATATCAGCATCATTTTGTGAATGTTCACCTGTGAAACTGTTATAAAGATGTGTACCTCTTCCAACAGGTGTAAAACTAATTACATATTTAACTGGACATTTTCTATCAGTTTCTTTGTGTGTGTGTGTGTGTGTGTGTGTTTGTGTGTGTGTGTGTGTGTTACTGGGGATTGAACTCAGGAACTTAGGACCTTGTATTTGCCAGGCAGGCACTTGTACTGCTGAGCTATCTCCCCAGCCCTGGTCTCTTAATATTTCCCTCACTAAAATAATATGAAAAGACATTGATCCTTATGTTGCTTTACCTGGTAGCAAACAAGGTATAGGCTATCAATCATAACTTCAGTTATTTTAAATATTAGCTTAATCATATATATACTCCTTTAATTTGAATCGATTATGTTTTAGGACAGTGTTTTTCAACTTTCTCCATCTCCTACTCATATTTTTTAATATAAAAAATGTTTAATGGCCTACTCTAGGCCTGAATTTGTTGTCTGATATTTTTCCCAAATGCTCAGCACACTTGTGACATGTTATGTCTCTGAATAAGTATAGGTCTTATATCAAGATTTATCCTGCGTGTTCACTCATTCTTACAAATTGGATGTAATATTTATATATGCTTTGAAAATAGCATTCATACTATCAAGAAAGTGAAAAGACAATACATAGAATAAGAGAAAACATTTGTTAATAAGATGATATATAAATAATTCAGAATATATAAATAATGCAGCCAAATCAACAATAAAAAGACAAATTAATCAATTAACAAAAAGAAAATAGCATTCATGATTATATTCCCAGTTAATATTTCTAGAAAAATTTTTTGTATTGACTTTGTGGTTTTGTTTTACATGCCACTGAAAAATTGACCTTAATTTCTATATCTGGTGTTTTGTTCTTGTCTTAACTGTCATCAAACCTTGCACCTTTGAAAATTATCAGTAGATCATGTGCAGTGGCACATGACGATAATCCCAGCACTTGGAGGCTGAAGCAAGAGGATCACTGCCAGTTCAAGGCCAGCCTGGGCTATATAGTGAGACCCTGTCTTAAAAAGAATATATATATATATATATATATAATTAAATCACACCTATTTTAATTGTCATTTACAGATATTTCTGTTAGCCTGTTTCACTTGGATGTTTTCCTGAAAGTTTTCTACCATCAGCCGCCAGTTGGAAACGTTTCATCCCTTGAAGCAGTCCGAGCACAGCCTAACAGGAAGCATGTTCAGCAGGTGCTTTGGGGCACAGCTGTCTGACAGCAACACCTAAAGATACTTGAGTAAAACCAGTGAACTGAGTCAAAATTTCATAACTCTGATAGAGAAGCACATGGATTCATGAGACCATTGACCTAAGATCCAGTGGATTAAGAATTACAGAGGATGGCATAAGTTGGTGAAAAATGGCTCCAGTTCTGTTTGGAAGATTGCTGGTGTCACTTTAATGACTTATTTTCGGGTTACATAAAGAAGTGCTTTGTCATTTCATTTTTAGATTTTTTTTTAGATAATAGCAATTTTATCAATTCTGCTCTTATAAACTGAATTATTTGTAAATAATATTTTATTTTCTTTGCCTGATCCCTTCAGAATTCAAAAATTCTCATTGACTCTATTGAATTAGAATGTGCATTTTACTTACTTGCATAGATTTAATAAGACTCTGTCTTCCTTTTTGCCAGGAAATAATAGAAAACCTTGTTGATACAGACAGGCTTTTCCTGATACAACATAGTAAGAGTGATGTCTATTTAATCATTTATGAACAGATGTTTTTAAAGAATGAACAGCTTTATGGCCTAAATGTTTGCTTACAAAACCATTTGGAGAAAACTAGGTTAGCACTTGACCTAGTAACCTAGTACACACAGCCTAAGACAAGAAAAAGTTTCTTCTTTTTTTGTTTTTTGAGACAAGGTCTCATTACATAGTTCAGGCTGGTCTTAAATTCACTATGTAGCCCAGACTGGCCCTGGACTCATGGTGATCCTCCTGCCTCAGCCTCCAGGAACAAACCACCATGCCTGGAAAAAAATTAAAGCCATAATTTTGCTTATGATGCTTAATATCACTTGAAAAATATACATTTTCTACATAAATGCCAAAGGTCCCTATTTTTATCTTAGATGAGATTAACTTTCTTGCTGACACTTCTCCACAACGTTGTTTACGACAGTATGACACTGTGACAAGTCATATCGCTTCCATAAATCATGCATCTGTCTTCCCAAGGCTGCTCACACATTCCCCATGTGCATGTACAAACTCAGTAACACAACAGCACCAATAGTCCTAGCATGGACAGTGCCGCTAGTTACTGTGCTGTCCACACACAAATCACTCAGACCCCTGCACTTCAAGCTCCTCATTTGGGAGGAGGAGAATCAGACTAGATGGGCTCTTAGGTCTCTTCAGACAGCGTCACAATCCCACAGCCATCCCTATCCATCCTCTAAGGACAGTTTCATAAATTATGATCCCTGCAAATCAGGACAACTTCTAAAATCTGAGATTGTTTGCAACACCATGGGTAGAGCTTGGAGGTCACCGTGTTGAGTGAAATAAACCAGACACAGAGAGAAAAGCCTCAGGGTCTCACCTGTATGCAACTTTTTAAAGAGCTGATGGGAGAACAATGGTTCTCAGGGCTAGGGAGAACAGGAGATGCGAGAAAGGGCAGAGGTCTCTCCATAAGTACCAAAGTACTGAGTGTCATTCTCAGACAGGGGTATAAGATCTGGGATTGCTACTGCATGCCAGGGTGCCTTAGACAACAACAATGTCCTCTGAAACACTATGTGGAAGGAGTTCAAGTGTTCTCACCATAAACAAGGTCATAAATGTTAGAGGAAATACATATGTGCAGCCTGATTTAAGTCAGGCAGTGTATACATGGGTCAAGATATCATATAGGACACCATAAAAATTGTCAAGAGAAAAATGATGTTAAAAGAAAATGACCTAAGATAAAACATATCAGAGACTAAAATAGATTTGTCTTATTGTTCAAATATCAAAACCTCAGTTTTTTAAAGGCTGTTGCAATAAAAAAAATCCTGCCCCCCTTACCTCCAATTTGAAAAATAGTATTTACTATCTCCATGTGTCTTACTTTTCTCTTGCTGAGATGAAATACCTGATACCTGAAATTAAGGGAGGAAAGGTTTATTTAGCTCACTATTGTAGAGGCTTCAGTCTGTAATCAGCTGGTTTCAAGGCACATGGCAGAGGGCAGCAGCTCACGGCAGCAGAAGACAGCAAAAGCAGCAAGAGCAAAAGAGAACAAAGCAAACTTCTTCCCCATGGTACTGTACACAGCTACCCACCCTAGGGCAGGTGCGTCACGCACATCCCCAGTCCTAGCACTAGACAGTGAGCCAACCACAAGCTCTATATTCAGCTGTATCAAAAAGCTCACTCCCCTTGACCATGTGAGGCTGGGGGTGTCCAGACACAAACAGACCATCATACCATGTACCTCACTAACCTTGGCATGTCAGAGAAGCATTGTTTCCAGTCTCTGAGTTGAATGCGTACTGTGAGTTGAGCATTGTGTTTGGCTCTGAGCTTGTAAATGCAATCACAGACCCTGAGTTTTTCTCTACCTAGTTTCTACATTGCTCTCTGAGTCATAGATTTTATAAAACAGAAATTGTTCCGCACTGACTTTTTTTCACCTATAGAAGTCATGGAAGGTCTTTTGCAAGACTGCTCCCCTTACTTGCTCCATCTCTGGTCTTTACCCACTCTCGGGACCTACATCCCCAGTAACCTTTCTGTGCTACTGAAGGTCAACCTCATCAAGTGGACCACAAACTCAATTCCACTGCCTTCACGGGTGAGTCTATCTTCCCATAGTGCCTTCGTTGTCTTGTTCCGTGTGCTTAGCACTCATTCAATCTTCAACTACTGAGCGATATCTCAACTCTCTGAGGAGACTATCTTATCCCATTTTCTGTGATCTGAACAGAATGGCTGAGACTAGGCAACTTGTGAAGAACAGAAGTTTATTTGGACTCATAGCTTTAGAGGGTGGTAAATCCCAAAGCATGGCATGAGCATGAGCCTCATGAACAGCAGAAAGTGGAAAGGCAGGTGTGCTCTGAGGCCACTAATCCAGTCCTGTAAGAACTCTGGCTAGAAAGAAAGGCATTAACCCCTCTTAGCAGTCTAATCCCTTCTGAAAGGCTCCCCTCCCAACACCACTGCTACTGCAATGGGATTTCACCATGAGCTTCAGAGGAGTCAAACCACCAGGAAGGTGTAGTCTGAGTCCTGAAACCAGAAGGCCAGCTGTATATTTACACTACAAGTATTCCATCAACTGCAGGATGCTAACACACATCTACCCCTATATTCCACAAAAGCCTTTCACTCTACCAGCCCAGAGTCTAGCAGTATGTGCTCAAATGCATTTTCTTGTGAGAATAAACTTTAAATACACAGCAGAAACACTTGACAGGAGAGGCCGTGTACTCCTTGTTTGTGACACACCAGACAGCACAGGGTATTATCTGCAGAGATTAGGTTTAGCTACTTTGTTAAGGCTTCAGCAAATCAATCTCTTTGTTATGAAGGTCAGATTTCCCTTTGAATTTAGAAATAATACAGGGTAAATAGGAATGTTATTTTAGTCCAGAAAATCCAATCTGGTTGCCCAAAACATACCTACTGTCTTTCACCAATTATTTTATTATCTGTTGATTACGCTGTAATAAATTATTACAATGGGGTTTGCAAAAGATTATTTGTTTTGTAATGGAAAATGAACTATAATGGAAAAATTTAAAACCATAATTCTTAATTGGGCCGTCAGACTCAGCGAGCCTTGACTACACAACTGCAACTCAAAGATAATATGACTTCACCCTATCTGACCAGCTGCACAACAGCCTATGCTAATATCCTGTTTTGCCAGTCTGCTACAAGGACTCTCTACCCAGGGCAGGCTAGCCCTGTCAAGGTCACACTAAATTTTACCCACTTGCCCAGACCCTGACTTTCCCCAGACCTTGCTGACTCATGATAAATGACTTCCTCCACATAAACCTGCCCTGAACACATCTGCCTGGCAACATATGACTCAACATATGTAGCCAATTATAGACTGACCCATTATTGACTCTGTACTTCCTGCTTACACAATGTATACAAGCTACTATTTTACTCTAAGCAAGGGCTGGTGCTTTGGGAGGATCCCCATAAGCCTGCTGCCAATGTGAATAAAAGTTGCCTTCCAACCCCTTGTTGCAAAGTGTTTTCCATCCAGTTCACTACAGTTCCTGCAACAATTTGGCTATAATTTCTTTGATGTGTGATATGTGGAAAATAATTTTCTCTCAATGATAGGTATGAATTATAGATTCTTCTTTAGAAGGTGAAAAAATGCTTAGGTCTTCTCTTATAATTATTTATTTCAGAGTAAAACATTACCATGATAGTTACCACCATAAATGGCAAAGGAGGATTTTTAAATTTATGGTAGTCTTAATGGTAGATAATTTGTTTCTATAAATATACTACCTTTCAATGCAGAGGTGTGAAGAAGGTATTGGATTGATACACATAACATGAATCCATTTATATAAAACACTGGATTCAAATGTTAGGGTTACAGCATGGAGCTTTCTGGCCTGAAGCAATCTGCTAAAGTTCTTCTAGGCTCATGATTCACATATTTTCCTTGACAGCTATTAAACGCTATTATGTGAATAATAGAGTTTTTAAAGCTGAATTCTATTTGGAGCCTCGTAGAAATGATTAACTTACAGAGTCTGCTACTGCTGCTTTAAAGATTCATAAAACTTCTACCATGGCTCCCTAAAAGAGTAAACAAGATATATCAAGTAAAGATACAGATTCCCTGTAACAAATGTGGTCATTATGTATACCTAAACTGTACCAATAGGCCAGTGAGATGGCTCAGTACAATAAGCATTTCCCTGGCAAGCACAAGGGTCTGAGTTCAATCCCTGGTTCCGCCAAAAAACAGAAAGCCCAGCTAAACTGTACCAATAAATTAAAAGGTACAAAATGTTTTAAAAGAAAATTCTATAACATCTGATAGCAATTATGCAATTTAAAAAGTACAAAGCAGTATGAGATCTTGTATGTAGAGACAGCCAGATAGGTGCAAAGCTAAAGATGGGCTAGATCCACGCTGGGGTCCTTCAGGAAAGGAGGAAAATAGGAGGGAGGAAGCATCCCAGGAAAGTAGAAAGATAAAAGTATAAGAAACAAGAGACAAAAGATAAGAAAAGTGAAAAACTAGTCTAGGAGAGCCAAACACTCAACTAAGAATAACTCCAAAAAGAAAAGAAAATGCAAACTGAAGAAGGTGAACCCCAGGAAGACTCCCAACTCTTTTCCAGAACTGAGGTGCAAGTTGCTTCTCCCCCTTTGGCTAAGATCAAGTGCAGAACCAAGGTTCATGACGCTCCGAGGTTAAAAGGTTCAGCAAGCCCAGTACAAATAAGGAATAAATTAATTTTAATCAGATGAGTACATGGGTAATATTGGAAAGGTCAAAGTCCTACAAGGATTATTATAGAAACAGATATTGCATGTTAGATATGCCTTCTCTTCCCTGCCTTCTTTATCATTTGCTTTGGTACTGAATTCTGGGACAGAATGAAAACACACTGTCTCTTAAACAGAAAGAAGTTCAAGACATCTATTATAAATATGTGGACAATCATTAGAAGAGTAGACTTTAAATGTTCTCAACACACACACACACACACACAGAGTGAAGTAATGTGTATGTCACTTAGCTCAACTTGCAAATTCCAATGTATTCATACTTCCAAACATCAAAATAATAAATGTTCATTATTTTTACTTGTCAATTAAAGAATATCAAACAAAAACTATACATTGCTGGATACGAGGGCAATCTGACTGTGACATCTGTCACCCTGTTGACTGGCAGGGCTGATCTGGCTAGTTGGCAGGTTGTCCCTTTCCTTCCTCACCACCACATGTGTCCCTCCTGAAGCTGTGTGCTTGGTAGAAGAGGACGACCATCCCCAATAGAGGAGACCTCGTCCTCAGTCAAGGGTATAGGAGTAGCTTTGCTCCCTGCTAGAACCTCTAAACAGGCTCTCAAAAAATATGCATTGAGTTACAAAAACATATGTAAAAACAGAAACAAATTTTTGAAATAGAATGGAATACTCTGAACATCAAAGAGCTTAAACACACTCACATTTAGAAAGCAGAGTGAAGCCAGGAGGTGCCCACAGCAATCTGTGACACCTTCCAAGCCCATAAATATATTGGGTGCCTTGGTCTCACTAAAAGAGTTACTGGCAATTTATCCTAAGGAAGTATTTCAAAAGAAAGAACATTATTCGGCAATAATCACTGCGAGTTATTATTTTAAAAAGTGGTGAACAACCCAAAATTCAAATCATACATGCAGTAAAGAAAATTATGGCAACACTAACTTGATAGAACAGTATATAAGGTATTTATAGGACCATTATGAAATGCAACAGCATAAACAGATTTAAAATAATAATAAATAGGGGCCATGGAGATAGCTCAGTGGCCTAAGCACCTGCCTAGGCAAGCATAATTACCTAGGTTCGATCCCTGGTACTGTATGGAATGCTGGCCCGCCCCAGGCATGCCAAGCCAGTCACCAAAACTGGGTGTGGTGGCTCACACCTGTAATCTCAGCACTGGGGAGGCTGGCAGGGGAGGATCGCTATGAGTATGAGCTGTGTAGTGAGAACCTGTACTAAATACATAAAATTTTAAATAATAATAATAATATAAATAAAATTTTACATATGGGAATTTTACATATAGTCAGCTATGATGTACCATTATGACAGTATGTAACAGAAGTTGTGACGGCTATGGGCACAACCAAGCTCACCTTTTCTGTGGGGAAAGATGTTCTGTGGCTTCCTCACCACCACTCACTACTGGGCCCTACCTCAGGCCCTCTGTTCCATCTGGTCCCCTCTGCTGTATCCTCCTGTTCCTCCACCCAGCTACAAGCTCGATGCTGCCCCATCCCTACCTGGTGTCCTTGACCTACCCTTCTCTCACATCTGAGTTTCATACACTTCCCTGAATTTGACTCCATCCACACCTGCTTCTCCAACAGGACTCTGCTGAGACACAGGTGACTACCATGGGCTCTTACCTCTTCACTCCAGGTGTTGCTCTGGTGTAGCCTCCCTCTGTAAATTCCATCTTCCACAGCACAGACTGCCACCCACAGTGACTAGAACTCATTATTCACGCTATCCCTTCACTCACATTCAGTTCACCAGCAAACTGTCCACTAAAATGAGCCCTAAAATTATCCACCTCTCTCAGGGTCTCTCCCCACCACCCCATCCAAACTGCCAGGAGTTCATCTGCATTACAATAGCTTGCAACCCTTTGGAATCCATTTGTCCCACAGTAGCCATTTCCTTTTCAAAGAAGTAAGAGTATCAGAATCCTCTTCCTAAAGCCCTTACAATGTCTCCACTGTACAGAAGAAAAACTTCAGAGCCCTGTTGTGGCCCAAAGGCCACCTGCCTTCCCTTGGTCCCCTGACCCCTCCGTTCTGCATTTAAGACCTTGGGACAGCTCTTACACAAGATGGAGCGTAGGGTCTCACACATGCTAAGCAAACAAATATCCAGCCACTGAGCTCCAACCACAGCAGGTATATTTGAGTATTATAAACTTTACTAAATCAAAAGGAAAAACATAATCTTTAAGGTTTCAGTTAAAAACCTGGCATTATCTATACATGAAAGAATTCTTAGAATAGACTATATTAAAGCCATGTCACCAAAATGAACGACAGAAAAGATTAACCTGGTTCTGGTAGAAGAAGACATGCACATTCATGAAGTATTCCACAGGCCCAAAAAATCATGCTAATGTGGAGATCGTCAGGCATTAAGCCATGTGGTTTGGTCTTTGTTTATCACAACCTGCATGAAGCCCACACTGGCACATTCAGCTTACCTTTGATCCTGGAGGGGGAGCCAAACCAAGGAATGAATAAATGATATTCTCTTCTTTGGCAGAGAAGAAAGAGTCAAAATCCTGAAAGCAAAGAAAAGGAATGTTTAGATGCACTGCATGTCTGTAAGCCAGCACGTTTATCAGAACTGATTCTTTTAATTTATTGCTCATTAAGTCAGAAGCTAACACTGAAGACTGGCTCAGTTTGCCTTGTCAGAGATAACTAAACTCAAAAGGTAGGAACTCTAACCATACACTTTTTTTTTCTTTGCATACTTCCATTGTGCAGTATAGAACCATGAGAACACACACACAGCAGCGGCTCGTGCTCAGGAACTGCTGGTAAAATGCAAATGTTCAGTTAATGGTTTCGTCAAAAGTTTTATGTCTTTAATGAGTAATGTGGCCCTCCAGATCTGGGCCTACTCAGTCCTAGCTGAGACCACAGAGGGCAGGACATCCCTACTGTCATCAGGCAGACTCACCTCAAGCCCTTCCTCCACCAGGAACTCTGGAACTGTAGAAGACTAATTGTGGAGCACTTAGAGCCAAGATTGTCCCCCAAAGTGGGAAAAACTACAGAGGAGCTGAGACCTGGGAGCACACTGGAAGCTGCAACCCATTCAGGCCGTAGGTCCACCTCCAGTACTGGGATTTTTCAAAGCTGGGGACAATTTGGGTTTGTATAATTAAAATGCAAAAGTCCTTCCCATAGGTCCTCTTAGTACTGCCCATCATTGTCCTCAGGGCCACACTGTAACCCTCGCAGTGCTGCAAAAGGCTCACAGGAGAGGAGGTGGCTGTCCCAGCTCTAGCTAATGACAGCCATGGAATATTTGCAATTGTAAAGCACAGTGGTACTGCAGTTAGTGGTCATTATGATACTTGTGTTAAGTCACCAAACTCCACAGCTTAGGAGAACTTTGTGGTTGGCCAGATGTGTAATGTTGGCTCGCCAATGCCACCGAATGAGGAGGAAGCAAGGGGTGCAGTTGAAAAGTATGACAGTGAACAGTGTTCATGAGAGTTGTGGAAATACACAGCCAAGCAAAGTTTTGAACAAAATAAATGCAGAAGCTATGGGACTTCTTGCAGGACAAAGGAGCAAAGAGCTGTACAACAAAGTGCCTAATCCTGTCGCACCCGCCGGTATAGCATTTGCTGAAGTTCTGAGACTAACAGTGCTGATGGGTCTCATGAAGCAGATAGGAACAAGGAATCCAGGCACCAAGCAGGCATCTCCATGAGCGGATCTGAGAACAACACTGCCTGTGTAGTGCAAAGTTGAAAGGAGTATGAGAGGAAGTGCTTGCTTTTTTGATGATTCTGAAGTGAAAGATACTGAACAGGACGTTTTGAATTCTGTTTCCTATTCTACATCTCCAACAGAACAGAGTGAGTGTGTTTTCCCTGTGTCTGTATATATATGTTAAACAGGCCTGGCCAGCATTGGTAAAGTTGATTACAGCAGGCAGTCTTTTAGCTTATCTCTTAAAGCTACTGAATATTATGGGTCTCTCTAGGTTTTTACATAATGGTGAAATCTGAAATACTTAGAAGCCATGTTAAAACTGGGCATGCTGACACACGCCTGTAATCTCAGCTCTTGAGAAGCTGAGGTAGGAGGATCACTGCAAGTTCAAGACCAACATGGGCTACAAGGCCATCCTGAACTGTCTCAAAAAAGACAAAAACAGAACAAAACAAACGTTAATTTTTAGAGTTCATTTTCCTCCACAGAGACAAGTGATACGTCACCTCCTGGGAATAAACTTCTACAGATTAATTGAATTATCCAATAGAAGCATTTATATCTTTTGGGTGTACACTCAACTTTTGTGTCTGCTTTTTAAAATAAAGCACAGGAACTGTATTCTCCATATTCTGGAGAAATGATCAGCAGAGTGTTTATAGGTCTGAGCTTTTGCACCTAAGAAACATAATCTCATTGCATAGATTTAGCTTTGTCACAGTCATGAAGCCAGATCTCTGACAGGCACAAAACCTAGAATGTGGGTGCTCACATCAAGGGTGCAATTCAGGTCCTAAGTCACTTTCAAAAGTGTCCCAGAAAAGTCAGACTGTCACCTTTATCTTCACAAGAATATATATTTCTGAAGCCATTTCTGTATGCTAGCATATCTTTGGGGGAATGTGCTAATTGTATCTCTTCATATTCATATTCCGCATAATCTACATGTAATACATCAAACTTAAGGGAGGCTGTCACCTTAAATTTAACTTCTTTTAGTACTAGTACAGAGCATGACAATGTTGATTTCTTTCTTTCTTTCTTTCATTGGTACAGGCTCTTGCTCTGCAGCTCAGACTCGCAGTGATCCTCCTGTCAGTCTTCCCAATGCTAGGATTACAGGTGTGCACCACCACATCTGGTTTCATTGGTCAGCATGGCATGTCTGGTGTTCTGGGCCCTGCAGGGCATGCTGCAACAGGGATGAACCCATGTCCTTGCGCTTGCCAGGCAGGCACTTACACCACCGAGCTATCTCCCAAGCCCAAATTTAAGTTCTTTAAAAAACTGAGAAGTCAATAAAATTTAAACTGCTTCCCTGTGTAGAAAGAAAAAAATAAGGCAGGAGAGCAAGAAAGAAAGAAAGTTGTGATAATGGCTTCAGTGTAGCAGTGCAGCATGAACAGGGACAGACCTACAAACAGCATGCAAAAGGTGATGAGCAAGCTAGGATTACACACCCATAAGGAAAGAGTGGGCTGGGGCCGGGGAGATGGCTCAGTAGAATAAGCATTTCTGTGGCAAGTGCAAGGACCTGAGTTCAATCCCTGGTTCTACCAAAAAAAAAAAAAGAAGAAGAAGAAGAAAAGAGTGGACTATTTAATAAAGGCTAGGGTATAGCTCAGTGGTAGAACTCTTATCTCACAGGTACAATCCCTGGATTAATTCCCAGCACCACAAAAAAATACAGATAGACAGAGTACTTAGTTATCCATATTTTTAATTAGAATTATATGTCTACCTCATGCCATTTGCAAAATAAATAAATAAATAAATAAATAAATAAAAAGGTTAATTTTATTTAGCCCATCCTTAAAGTAAATATGAAGACAATAAAATTTTAGGTGGCAATACGGGAAAATTCATTTTTTATTTCAGTAGAAAAGCAGAGAAAAGCCATGAACAGAGAGAAGATATCTATAACACATATAACCAACACAAGAGGAGCAGATTTCTGCACTGTACACAGAAGCTTTGGACATCATGGGAAGAATATACGCACAGAGCCCGACACCCCCAGTAATTTACCACTGACATCCACTAGGTTCCCAAAAGCGTCAAAGCTGGAGAACACTAAATGTCACAAAGATGTGAAGTGCTGAAAACAGCCACTATGAGCAGGCAGAAGCGGTTACAAAAACACTTGCACCGCTTTCTAATCGAAACACACTGATGCATTTGCGTGCTCTAGGAGCCCCATCAAGCACAGCATCGGTACATAAGCCAAAACCCAGAAAGCACACAGCTGGCTTTTCCAGAGCAGAGGGCAGGCGTAAACTGTAAACACCACCAGATAACATCACCATATCTTTAAACATGGGTGAAAGAAGTCAAAGGACACATACAGTAAGAGCCCACTTACATAAAATTCAAAAATATGCAAAAAAAAAAAAAGGTACATTGTTTGGGTACATACACACGGGGGCAGTAAAAGAGGGAGAATGGAGAGCACAGAATTCACTCGGCGGCTATGTCTGGCACTGATCAAGGGAACCTGGTCACAGGAAAGTACTCAGCAGGCTTCTCAGATTCTGGTAACGTCACATTTCTGTACCACACAATGTTATATGGTTGTTCTCTGTATCATTCCTCTTGGCAAATTGCAAAATAGATTTTTAAGAATGTGAAGTAGAAGCCGGGTATGGTGGTACATGCCTGTAACCCGTATACTTGGGAGGCTAAGGCAGAAGGACAGAGAGTTCAAGGCTGCCTCGGACTACATCATGAGACTCAATCTCAAAAAGCAAGTAAGCTAGGTGGGGTGGTGCATCTTGTAATCCCAGCACTTGGGAGGCTGAGGCAGAAGGAGCTCTATGATTTCAAGGCAAGCCTGGACTACATAGCAAGACCCTGTCTCACAGAACAAACAAAAACAGGGAAAATAGTTTTGTTCAGTGACAGAACTATCCTGAGAAGCTCTCTCCTCATTCTAAGTAGGTATGTTTTCTGTCTTTTTCTGACTTCCCTGCACACCCTGGACTCTTCACTTCTCTACCAAATAAGTCACTCCTGGTTGTGCTCAGGCTTGGGAAAGTACCCAAACTTTACCTGGACTAAGATGCACGGATTCCAACCTGTCATCGGCAGGCAGGCCTGCCACGTCCAGCAAGGCTCTCATCTGGTGTCCCCTTTCTGTCTAACTGTCTGCCATGTTCTTGGGATTATGTCTTCATCTGTCCTGCACAAGGCCCCAGAAGCTGGAGCTGGCAGGCATGCGCTGATACTTAAGACCACACCTGACATCCAACCCCCACTGCTCTGGTACTAACAAATAGGTCCTCTGTGTCCTTGATGCTTTCTTCCCAGGGCGCCAGGAAGGAAGACGTAGTTGACTGGGTGCCTCAGGAGCAAGTGAGGAGATTTACATAGTAGTTCTCCCTATAGTCTACATCCTGGGCATGTGAGAGAACACTTTGACTCACTCTCCAGACACGAGCCATTTTCACCCTCACATACCCTTCAGAACTTTCGTGTCCCTTACAATATAAGCCTACAATGACCATTTTCATCTGCTCTCTAGAAACAAAGTCCTTTGCTTCCTTAATGTATTTTTGACTAACCATAGGCTGCAGAAAAGCAAATTTAGCAAAGCTTCTCAAAAGATCACCCACTGCATTAGCTCTCCATCACTATAACAAAATACTTGAGACAATAAATTTATGAAAGAAAAGGTTTACATTAGCTCACAGTTTTAGGGGTTTCCTCCAGTCCATGACTGATTAGTCCCATTACTTTGGGCGTCTGACAAGGCAATACAACATGACCAGAGGCTCTAGCACAGCACAACCACATACCCCATAGCCAGGGACAAGAGAGAGAAGTCAGGGACTAAGGTTCTACTATGCTCTCTGAGGCCATGCCCCCAAGAACTAAAAGCTCTCCCACAATGCCCCACTTCTTAAAGGTCCCACCCTCTCCCAAGGCACCAAGCCCAGTCCAAGCCTTTACTCTATAGACCTGTGGTGGGCAATCTAGGTCCAAACCATTACAGCTACTGATACCTCTTTGAAGATGGAACTGCAAAGGATTTAAAATAGTTGAAAGTCTACAGATATACCACCCTGAATGCTCACAATCTCGTCTAAAGTAGTTAAACGTAAAATAGCATGCAAGTCAATCCCCTGCGTGCTAGCTGGCCCCGCCCCCAGGATATGCTGAGACTAGACTGAGACTGGGCGTGATGGCGCGAGCCTATAATCCCAGTGCTTGGGAGGCCGAAAACGGGAGGATCACTACTAGTCCAATCTGTGTAGTGAGACCCTATAGACACTGTACTAAAAACATTAAAAAAGAAAAGGATCAAGCTCAAATGAATCCATATTTATAACAGGAAAATACATAAAGGGGCTGAGGATATAGCTGAGTGGTACAGCAAGATAG
Organism: Ctenomys sociabilis; assembly: GCA_004027165.1. Taxonomy (NCBI): domain Eukaryota; kingdom Metazoa; phylum Chordata; class Mammalia; order Rodentia; family Ctenomyidae; genus Ctenomys; species Ctenomys sociabilis. Next base: position 42,499 of record PVKA01008587.1, read on the forward strand.
AGCAAGCACAAGGTCCCAAGTTCAATTCCTGGCACACAAAAAAGGAAAAGAAAACAGTAAAAGTCAGTATTGGAAAGAAATTTTCTGTCTCCTCCACAATCAAAACAAAATCGAAAGTCGGGCATGGTGGTGCACACCTGTAATCCCAGCACTTCGGAGGCTGAGGCAAAAGGATCACTACAAGTTCAAGACCAACCTAGGCTACAAAGACAAAAAAAAAAAAAAAAAAAAAAAAAAAAAAAAAAAAAAAAAAAGATAGTGCTGGATAATGGAAGCATGGGATAAAAGATGTCTATCGAGTTTTATTTATTTATTTTTATTCTTTTTGTTGTTGTTTTTGACAAAACCGAGGATTGAACTCAGGCCCCTGAATTTTATTTTTATAGCAGAAAATAACTGCAACACCTTGCCTTAGGTGTAATACAAGTGCAAAGCCGAGGGCCTCAATATGCTCCCACTGTAGCTGGCCTAGGTTCATATTTTTTATAGCCTAAATTAGAAGGATGCTTCAAATAAGCAAAAATAGAAGTGGAATCCTATCTCCATTGGAAATATATACTAAAAGAAAACATGAAATTATTATTTTGATAATACTTAAATGTAGAAAGCTTTCTAAACAAGTTTCAGAGTCCAGGAGCCATTAAGAGAAAAAAAAAATAATATATATATATATATATATATATGCACAAAAAGTTCCAAAGTTCTATATTACCATGAAATATTTTCTGAAAAATTCAATAGGCACCTAAGAAAGGTTTGGAAAATATCTACAACCTCTCTGGTAATCAAAGGGCTACTTCCTTTGATATACAAAGAGTCCTAAAACCAATAGACATTGTCTACAGCCCTATAGAATGGCCAAGACTATGGATAAGCAAGTCATACAAAGATAACACTGCTGTCATATGAACATAACTTGAAAAGATATCCAATTGCATCCATAAGGAAAGAAATCCAGTCAAGATGGTGAGAACCCATTTTTCATTTATCAGGTGGCACAGGCCAAAATGTCTTCGATGCATAGGGTTATCAGCATCACCAGGAAATGGTCCCCCCCAAACTCAGCTGATGGAAATATTGGCTGGTGCAGCCATAACAGAAGGCCACCTGCCAGTAGGTACCCCATGTGTGATGTGCAGAATGTAATTCCACACACCTACTGGGAATTTATTATATAGTCACGCACCATACAAAGACTTGCCTTCATTTCGTAAACAGACGGAGACTGAGGGGTCACGGCTGCATTGCTGACCTCGGGCAGCAGTCAACTCCACACAGAACCTGGGAGCAGGAGATTTGGAATTGAATCTCTTCTTTCATCTCTCTCCTGGTTTTTGTCACTGTCAGCAACTTTTTTTTTTTTTTTATGAGCAGAATAGATTTATTGAGAGAAAGAAAGCTCCTGTCGGAGAGAGGAAAGGGGGGGGCGAGTGGGTAGTTCCCCCTCTGTCAGCAACTTTATCTTCAAACACAATGGCTAGCAATGTCATCAACAAGACAGATCCTCACTCCATGAATTCCCGTGTGTTCACTGGGAATCTGAACGCTCTTGTGGTGAAATCTGAGGTGGAGGCCATCTTCTCGAAGTATGGCAAAATTGTGGGTTGCTCCGTTCATAAGGGCTTTGCCTTTGTGCAGTATGTTAATGAGAAAAATGCCCGGGCTGCTGTGGCTGGAGAGGATGGCAGAATGATTGCTAGCCAGGGTTTAGATATTAATCTGGCTGCAGAGCCAAAAGCGAACAGAGGAAAAGCCTGTGTCAAACGATCTGCAGCAGAGATGTATGGCTCCTCTTTTGACTTGGACTATGACTTTCAATGTGATTATTATGACAAGAGGTACAGTTACCCAGCACGTGTTCCTCCTCCTTCTCCTCCTCCCCCTATTTCTTGGGCTATAGTGCCCTCGAAACACCAGCGTGTATCAGGAAACACCTCCCGAAGAGGCAAAAGTGGCTTCAATTTTAAGAGTGGCCAGCAGGCATCTTCATCCAAGTCTGGAAAGCTGAAAGGTGATGACCTTCATGCCATTAAAAAGTTGACCCAGATAAAACAAAAACAAAAAGTGGATTCTTTACTGAAAAGCCTGGAGAAAATTGAAGTGGAACAGAGCAAACAAGCAGTGGAAGTGAAGAATGATAAGACCAAAGAGGAGCAGATCAGCACCTCCCAGAAGAAAGACAAGACTAATGTGAAGACGGAGTCTGAGGGGGCTGCAGATGACTGTGCTGAGGAGGGGGATGTACTGGGTGATGATGAAAATGAAGATCGAGCGGAGAACCAGGTGAAAACGCTGGAGTTGATCAAGGATAATGAAAAAGAGGCTGAGGAAGGAGAGGATGACAGAGACAGCGCCAATGATGAGGATGACTCTTAAGCACAGAGTTTGGTTTAGAAGTCTTGTTCCATTATTTCTTTATCTAGGTGCTTGTCTAAGATCACAGTTTCACAGACGCTCTCCCCTGGTATCTTCAGCACATGCTCACTGTTCTCCCTGGGTCCTACCATGTTCGTAATTGCCCTGAGCCCAAGTACCATTTTCACTTCCTTTGATGCTTCTAGTAGTTAAGTCTTCTCCTGTAATGTTTGCTTTTTAATTGTGATACCTCTTTATGATTTAATAATAAAAAGGTTGTATGGTTTTTATCCACTGTCTCTGCAATAATCTCATTGTGCAGGCAGTATAGTTATTCCATTTATACATGATTTCAGTAGTTGCTTCCTTACCTGCAAAGGCAATCTCATTTAGTGTAGCATCTGAAAGCAGCTTTGTTTCACTTAAGAGTTACGTGTATCACCCACATCAAGTACTTTATGGGGCTGTTAAACACAGATGTAACAGTGTATTTTTTTTTAATGAAAGCATGTCAAATGCATCCTCTAGAATAATTAGTGTAATAGTCTTTGTTTTCTAAAGTTGATGTTGTGGGTTATTTTTCTGTGAACACCTGATGTTTCAAATGAGTCCTTATTAAACCAGGAAAAAAAAGACCTGCCTTATAAAGGAGCCTCCTGTACCTTACCTCAAGTCATACATGGCAATGACTGGTGCAGAATGGTGAAAGACAGAGCGTTAAACCAGGCGCAGAGCCCTGAGAAAGGGCCCTGCGTGCTGGCCCAGACAGCAGCTGCACAGCCAGCCTGGCTTAGGTGTCAGGGTCAGAAACAGGAAGGGAATCATTCCCCCTTCAGACCCTTTTGAACCATGTTGAGTTTCCAATGCGTGAATGTATTAGTTTTTCAGTTGACAGAAATCGTTTCTGAAAAAATAAAACCAAAATTCCTCACTGCCATTGTCACACCACCAACCCCAAAAAACCCTACTTAGCCCTTTCCTTATCTAAGAGGAGGCACAACTATTAGAAATGTAGGTGAGGAAGTAGCAGGAGGGGTAGGTGTAGGCAGGGTAGGCATGGACCCTGGGAAGGAAGGGCCAGGTTAAAACCACAAGGAAGTGGGACTGGACCAAATGTTCCCCTAAATACAGAAAGACTGCCTGAAAACAGTCCAACACCCACCCAACTAGGTAAGCACCTAAAGAATAGAACTCAGCCATCTAAATTCATACAGCCCCATCCTGTAAATCCATGCAGTGTCCCGCATACCCATGTGCACCAGAACTTCAGAAAGGGACCTCATTTGGAAGTATTCATAGGCATAATCTGCTAAAGTCACATGTGCCACAATGGCTTAGGGTGAATCTTATTCCAGCAACTGTTGTCCTTGTAGGAAGGTACACAGAGACTCGTGGGGTCTGGAGTGATATTCTTATAATCCCCACAGTGAAACAGCCTCTCCTTTGAATCTCTGGAAGAAAGCAATGTTTTTGGCTTCATGGGCTGTATACTCCAAATTTCAACTACTCAGCTCTGCCCTGGGATGAAATGAGTGCCAGGCAATGAGTAAAACAATCCCTGTAGTGTGCCAAAAGTAGTTAACTTACTAAACCTGGCAGGGGCAGGATTGGCCCTCATGTGCTTGATGACAGGTGCTTCAGATGAAAAGCACCTGTCACTGGACTAGGACTCACCCTAAGCCAATGCAGCCTTGAGCAGATCATTTTAAAATATATTATTTAAAAATATCCTACCTTCATATAAGATCTCTTTCTGAAGTTCTAGGTAGACACAGGGAGGTGGGGGACTGCATGGATTTATAGGATGGGGCCGTATGAACTTGGATGGCTGAGTTCTCTTCTTCGGGTGCTTTAGATAAAAAGAAAACCTGTGCCAAAGAATGAGCAGTTCTGGGCAGCAAGAAGATAATTACGGTCTGGAGTTAGACTTCCAGTCCAGTCCTGGCACTCAGCAATGGCATGCACCAAACTGTCCCCTTTCACTGACAGAGACCTTATTCCCCCATCTGAGAAATGATCCCAAAGATAATTTCCAGTCCTCCTATTCTAAAGTCCTTTGATTTGTTGATGTTTTTCCAGGGGTTCTAGGAATTGAACCCAAGACCTCACTCATGCTAGGCAAATGTTCTACCACTGAGCTCCTTCTCAGTCCCCTAAGTGTTTCTTTTCAACAGCCTGATTTACTAAATACAACCTGAAATCTCTGAGAAAGTGGTGATCTTGTGCCCTAATGAACTATTAAATGTGTAAAACAATTTGCTGCTAAAATCAAAATATCCCAGAACAGTTTTTAGTAATTAGATTAATTCACACAGCTTCATCTCAGATCTAGACTATCTGCCCTTCTGTAGATGGACCTTGATCAAAGTGAAAACTGACCATGCATTCATGTGGATGCTGGAGTCTGCCCGCAAGCTGAGGGATGTCCTTCCCAGGCGGGTGTTTCACTTCAACAAAAGACTTGCTTCTTCAAAATAAGGTAAAGAAAAAGTCAAAAACAAAAAATAAACCTAAAACACATGAGCGGAACAACTTTGTATCATTGTGTTGTTTTCACCATTTCCTGAATCTTAAGCACTGATCAATGATCATGTACCATCCTCCAGGTATTGGACAGTAGAAATGCATCCTGAGCAGACAGAGGGGCCCGACCGACCAACCGGCCCGACTGCACATGCGATCTCAACCCTGACCTGCTTGCAACAATTCCTGATTCGCATGTGCACACAGAGGGGTTTTCCACCCCCGCAAATGCTCACCCCACAGTACTGCTCTTCGTTGAAGATCTGGGGAGGCAGAGGGATCCCGTTCTGAGGCTTTTTCTCTCCAGGAACATTCTCTCTCATCCACCGTCGGTTATCTTCATCTCCAGCTATGTCGAGTTCCTTAAAGTCAATTTTGTTAGCTTCCAAAAAGCCCACCACTTCCTGCTGTTTCTTCCTAATCTGGTCAGGAGCAGAAAAAAATAACCATGAAGATATTTTGGACAGGAAAGAAGTATTTTTTCTGACACATAAATTAAATCTTTTCTCTAGCTCTACTATGCAATTCAAGTAATTCTGTATTCAGTAAATAGTAAAATAAAGTAAATAATAAAATCATACTTCATTATAAGTGATAGTTTAAATGACAGACTTTTGAATTATGAGATTTTTAACTTTTTTTTTTCTTAGGCAGGGTTTCACTATGCAGCTCAGTCTGCATTTGAGCACTCTGTAGCCCAGGGTGACCTTAAAGTTGGAGTGATCCTCCTACCTCAGCTTCCCGTGGGCTGGGATCGCAGGCGTGTACCACCACACCCAGCCAGGTTTTAATATCATCAATGTTTAAAGCATTGTATGATCAACCTAATTGAAATAGAGGTGCTTTTGTTGTACTTTATTTGCAGTATTTAAAAGACATAATTCCAAGCTTTCTTGACTAAAAAAAGTAAATAAGAATCAGCAAGAGATCTGATACAGGGAAAAAAGAAAGAAAGAGGATTCACTACAAAATTCAAACACCACGCACATCCATGGTAGAATGCATTTCCTTCAAAGTTAGGAGAGTAGTGGGTGAGCAATGTGGAACTGAAAGGAGCTGAGAAATAGCACAGGGGCCTGCTGACACTGACCCAGAGGCCAGAGGGCACTGGCAGAGGCCAGGAGAGGCGGCCAAGAGTGAGCTGCCTGCATCCCCTCTGGCTCCCACCAACTCCTGTTTCCTGACCTGACAGGAGGTCCTCTGTCCCCACCACAAGCAGTGACTGTAGCCACTGACTTCCGGCTCCTATTACCATGGCCCTTTTCAAAGCTTGCAGTAACTTCCCTCTGGGGCCACAATCACTTTCTCTCTCCTAAGAATTCACTCTAGAAATGTGTGGTGCCAACTCCACCCTGCGCCCAGCACTGGGAACCAAACTCAGGGCCTTCACAGAGCTACACCCCCCCCCCATTTATTTTTTCAGACAGGTCTCTCGGAAGTTACCCAGACTGAGCAAGGACTTGCAAACCTCCTGCCTCTCTCGACCTCCCAGAGTGCTGGGATTGCACCTGTGCACTATGGCTCCTGATTCCAGCTTTTCTTTTACCAGTAAACACTGGTAAACAAATTATAGCAGACTTTGTGGCTTCTGCTTTTTAAAGTCCCCCCGGGAGAGTCTCTTTCTCTACTCCCCCACACACAGCCTGAGAAGGACTCTTTCCCTGGCAAGGAGGGGTGCCATAACACCGTAAGGTGCTCCCCCAGGGCTCACTCCCTCTTCTCACCCAAGGTCCTACCTCGAAGCCCTGAAGGGCCTGGGAACACTTAGGATCTCCACATTTGGAGCTGTGGGACTCCAGGACACCTCTGTTTTCCTACCCTGTCACACTTAAGCATAAGTTTTTTCCTGTCCTGAAGTCACCTGGTCACTGCTTGAGTCAGAGCAATCAGACAAGGGTGCCTGAGTGCCACATGCTTGGCACCTCCTGTTTATTGTCTGGTACAGTTTGGAGCCTTTCCAACTGAGGTCACCCACTGCAGTGAAAAGCATGCTGGCTCTGACTGCAGAGACCTGTGTTTCCCTCCCAGCTCAGAAAGTTGCTGCCCACCAGGCAAGGTGGCGTACAACTCCTGTCAAATGTGAGGCCAGAACCGGGGAGATGGCTCAGTGGAATAAGCACTTTCCTGGCAAGTGCAAGGGCCTGAGTTCAATCCCGGTTCTGCCAAAAAAAAAAAAAAAAAAAAAAAATGTGAGGCCAGCCTGGGCTGCATTGGAAGACTGTGGCTTGGGAGGGAGGGAGACAGAGAGGGAGGCAGGGAGGAGAAGGGAGTGAGAGAGGGAGAGGAAGGGACTAAGGGAGTGAGAGAGGGGACAAGGGAAGGAGGGGGAAGGAGGAGGGGAGCTCGTGCCAGGGCTCTGGTCTTCAGCTTTCTCCTCTGCAGATCGGACCTCCTCAGCTTTCCGCATGGGTGTTGCTGAGCACTCAGTGCACAGCTGTGCAGAGGAGCACGGTGTGCCCAGTGTGACACCCTCCCAGGCAGGCACCAGCACCTCACTATTTCGTGGTCACACTGTCCAGGCCCAGTAGGTGCCTTGATCACTACTTTAAAGTAACAAACCTGGGGCAGGTGTGCTAATGCATACCTGTAATCCCAGAACTCGGAGGCTGAGGCAAGAAGATCATAAATTGGAACCCAGCCTGAGCAATTTAGCAAAATCCTATCTCAAAAAAGAGGTGCGGATGTATCTCAGTGTGAAGGCCCTGAGTTCAATCCCCTGAACTTCAAATATAAATATTTTTAAATAAAATAAAATAACCCTGCTGTTTCAATGAGTGAATTTGCCAAGACTTGCACCCAGATCTATCCACTTTAGAAGTCATGCAAGGCATGGTGGCCCATGCCTGTAATCTCAGCACTTGGGAGGCAGAGGCAGAAGGATTGCCATGAATTTGAGGCCAGCCTGAGCTACACAGGGAGTTCAAGGCCAGCCTGCAGTACATAGTAAACCTCCATCTAAAAAAAAAATAAAAAATCATGTTTTTCCCTTCATTCCAAGACCTTGGAGAAGCCAAGTTCATTGTGGTCTTCTGCCTACTATCTCAGCTATCAAGACAGACAAAGAACTGAGATACCCAGGAGCCCCACAAAAGTCTTATCTCCTCTTAAGATGGTGGTTCCATAGCTGATCTCTCTCTCTCTCCCCCGCCTCTCTCCCTCTCTATCTCTCTCTCTCTATCTGGCACTGGGCTCCTGGATTATAGGAGAAGACAGTCACTTTCTCCTGTTCACAAGGCACCTCAACCCAAGTCCCTCTGGAGTGTGGTAAAATGTGCCTCAGTTATTCAAAGCCAACTGTTAAACAGAGCTCTAGTACACCACCAAGTGTATCAGCTGCTCTCGGGAATGACAGTTTATGGCTCCTTGTTCATCTGCTTCATTCGGCCATACTGAGTTCAAGACCAGCCTAAACTACACACTGCAACCTTGTCTCAAAGACAAACAAGCAGCTAAGCATGGTGTGTACCTCAGGAGGCTGAAGCAGGAGGATCACTGCCAGTTCAAGGCCAGCCTGGGCTACATAATGCTACCCTGTCTCAAAAATAAATAATAAAGAAGCAGCAAGGGCTTTGCCAACCACCCACCACACAAGCAGCATGAGCAGTGAGATTCTTCTTCCCAGGTTCTGGGGGAAACCCCATTCCACCAAAGCCATCAGCATGGACATGGGGGTACTGAGGTCTCTGTTCAATAAGATATGGAATTTTGCACAGCTCTAATGCACAATGACCACAGACGTAGTTCCACTAAACTATGTTTGCTAATAATTAATAGTAACTGAGCATTCTAACAACCACAGTACTAATTAGCATGGTTACCAAAATGATGGTAGCATCCATGCTAACTCACAGCAGCTGGTCGGGAGACTAGTCACCAATGGTCAAGACGGTTGTGGAGCCTTGATCAGCGCCTGGCCCCATGCCAGCCCCTGTGTGAGTTATTTCAGAAGTCTTCATGACAGCTCTATGAGGTGGGTGCTATTCTTATCCTCATTTTACAGACAAGGCAATTGAGGCTTGCAAGGTGAAATACCTTTCCCAAGGTCACATGGTTATGGTGGCACTGAAACGTCTGCCTCAGGGGCCTGGTGCACCCAGCTTTCCAGAGACCCTGGGATGAGGGGACCTCTCCAGCTCCTCCAATGCTAAGTCAAGGATACTCCCAGAGCCAGGCGGGGGGTTGGGGGCACACCTGTCATTCCTGCACTCAGGCAGGGCATTGGGGCAAGTGGATCACAGCGAGTTTGAGGTCAGCCTGGGCTTCATAGTGAAAGCCTTTCTTAAGTAAATAAATACATAAATAAATAAAATTATGCTTCCAAAATTAATGAATGCAAGACACCAAATAAACCTAAGAGTCTATAAACGCATTCCTTGCCATGTGAAGAGCCTAATCACACAGGCCCGCTCTGCAGAACCTATGAAGGATGGGCAGAAAGCGACAGTTCTCAATGCTGAGTGGTGACATGCTTAAAGCCTAACGAAGCCCTTTCCCTCAGAACAATATTTTGTGCCCTCACTAATGATGCATCCCTAGGGAGGGGACGTAGCTCAGTGATGGAGCACTTGCCTGGCATGCCCAAGGCCCCAGATTCCAACGTCGGCATGACAGAAATGAATAAACCAAAATGTACTCCTCATGCTTCTACCTAAAGTCTCCCCAGTGCCACCAGGATTTTACATCTAGAACTCTACATTTAGAATGTTGCTCCTCTTTTTCTGCATAAAACCTGATCTCAGCATCAAAAGCTCTTTCCTCTTGCTTTCTTTGGCTCCTCTAAGGAAACCTTCTGTCTGCTGAGCAGTTGCTGAAATCCGAGCTGCAACCTGAGATCCCTCAGGAACTAGATGTAAAAAGAAACAGCCCTTCAAGGCCCTTGAGATTAATAAGAAGTTTTCTACCCTGGCTTTCCTGGAGTCTGGTAACAAGTTAATCAAAACGCCAGCCCTAGCCAGCAATGGTGGTACACACCTGTAATCACAGAACTTGGCAGGCTGAAGTAGGAGGATCACTGATTTCAAGGCCAGCATGGGCTACATACTAAGACCCTGTCTCAAAAAAAAAAAAAAACAATAAAATAAAACAGGGGCTAGGGAGATAGCTCCACGGTCTAAAACCCTGCCTGACAAGCACAAGAACCAAGTTTGATCTGAGGTACTGCATGCAGACCTGGCCCCAGAGCCCAGGACGCACCAGGCCAGCCACTGAAACCAAGTGTGATATGCACACCTGCAATCCTAGCACTGAGGAGGCTGAGACAGGAGGATCGCTATGAGTCCAAGTTGTTAGCGAGACCTGTACCAAATAAATAAATAAATGGTTTTTTATAAAAACAGTCCTAGACATACACTACCGCTGAAGCCCAAAATCTAAGCTGCAACCCTTCCCAGGAAGAAGGAGCATCAGTCCTTTCCGGAAGGCAGACCTGCTCCTCACAGTGGCCTGAGGAGAGAGGTTGGGCTGTGTGGCTCTTACCTCCTATTTTTGGGCTTGGTCTGCATTCCTAAAGTCTAAAACTGTGACCTCAGAGTCGCTTGCTCTTGTCACTGTGACATCATTTCCCTCAAATAATAGCATTACACTAGGCTAGTACACGCTTTCTATTCGGTGGTGGTGCGTAGGCATGCAAGTAACTTCACGCCAGAATCCTCTTAGCAGTCTCGTCACCTCACCCTTCAAACTCAGTTATGCAAAGCGTCATTTGTTTCCATTTCTTTTTAATTAAAAAAAAGTTTATTAGCATGTGTTGCGGTCCATAATGATTACTGTCATCGTGGGGATTTGGAGCATGTATATAACACAGCTTGATTGTTTTTACTTCCTTTCTCCCTTCATCAGCTGTAAATCAGTCTAAGTCTTGCAGAATGAATGGCAGAAACACTACCCAAAACAAGTCCGCGATTCTATTAAGAGGTACATGCAACAGCGAGGCGACGCAAATTACGCACTCCAAACTCCATCACCAAGCACGTACGCCTCCTTCCTCAAATCCGCTTTCACACCCACCTGTCCAGATCACACATTTCTGACACACTTTGTTTGACACCGTGCAAACAAATACAGAAGGCCAGGGACGCATACGCCAAAGGCACTGCGGGCCAAGCCTCCTTCTTCCGATTCTCAACTCCCCAGAACCCAAGAAAGTGCCTCCCACACCTACCGCTATGGACCCAGAAGATGTGGCCACAAACACTTTGATAACCATTTCGAGGGTCGGAAAGAGGGCTCCACCTAACACACCCCCGGCGGGGAACGCGTCGCTAGACAAATCCTGACCGGGACCGGAGCAGTGGGTGCCAGATGCCAGCTGGCGACCGCCCAGGCACTGGACAGCCTGGGCTCCCCCCTCTATTGGCCCAGGAATATTTGGGATCTGTCAGGGAAATATTTGATTGGCTGATAAAAGAAGCTGCTGGACCCTTTCCCATGTCACTTTAAATGCCTGACAACAGTCCCTAAAAGGCCAGGCTTTGCAACAGACCAATCAGAGGCCTGGGTGCGGACAGGGCGGGGCCAGGGACCCTAGGGGGAGGGGGGCTGAAAAGCACTGGGGCTGGGCTGTGGACTCCTGGCAAATACACCAGAAGGGTCAGAGAAGCCACGGGGACCTAGGAACCAACAGCAGCTTTCTCGTTTTACACTTTTCAGCTGTCGCACAATAGAATTCCACTCCAAGTGGCCTCTCTGTAGCTGTCACCACCTGTTGGGCAGAGTAAGGGCTCAGTGACCTCCAGGGACCACATAAGTAGGCATGGTATCTCTGCCGAGGTCACAGATGTGGGATCAGAATGCAACGACAGATCTGTGCACAGCAGGCCCTCGCCCACCTTGCTGCCCTAGGTAATTCCAACCGAGTTTAAAATCAAAACAGCACAAAAGCCCAGATGAGAGCTGCTCAAAATCAAGATCAAAGGCGTTAGGGAAAAAGTCCAGTCTTTCAGGGAGGTGCCCCACCCCTGCCTGGGCTTTGGGGGGTTGGCGTTTTTTGTTTGCAGACAGGGTCTCACTATATAGTCCAGGCTAGCCTTCAACTCAAATTATGTAGCCCAGGCTGGCCTTGAACTCACAGCCATCTCCATACCTCAGCCTCCCGAGTGCTAGGATTATAGGTGTGTGCCATCACTCCAGACTTTGCTTTTCTTTTTTAAGGTACCCTGGCACTCATAATAGAGAGAGTGGCACTGGCATCCTGGATGAGGGAGGGACTGCTCTGGCTTCTCTGTACCCCTTTCATCAGAGTTTGGGGTTCTGCAGGCTGCCCACCCACCCCCTGAGGTGGATGCCTGAGAGGCCCAGCGCCCTGGTGTCCCTGGAACTGGCTCAAATTCTTCTCAAGTCACAACACACGCTGGAAAGACTCTACCAGAATTTTATTTTTGGCTTCAACATGAGACATGAACCTTCCCCAAAATTAGGTTGTTTGTTGAAAGTGGTCAATGGATTCTCCCTATCCGACTCTTTAGAAGTTCAGTGTTACTTTAAATCCCACTGAAGATTACAGGTCATTTTTAAGTGTATTCTTGTCTATATTTTCAATGTTTCTACAATGTATAGTGTATTTTCCACATGAAACAATATTACATATGTTCACACCTATAAGTCTCCGATACGAAGTTGGTGTGGTAGTGCACGCACTCCTGGAGGCTGAGGAAGGAAGGCCACAAGTTTGAGCCCAGCCCAGGCAACCAATGATTTAAGGACATTTTGTCTCAAAATAAAAAATAAAGGGTGGAGGCCTGGCATGGTGGCTCACACCTGGAATCCCAGTACTTGGGGGGCTGGAGCAGGAGGAGGGCCACAATTCTGAGGCCAGCCTGAGCTGCATGGCAAGGAAAAACACCATGATCACCATCATCATCATCATCGTCATCACAATCCTACTGAGATAACAGCTGCCAGTTCTTGGGTGCAGGGCTTGCATCAGGTCTGCTGCAGGTACTTTGCATAAACCACACCCAGAAGCCCTCAATCTGGCTTTCACTGTTCTCAGTGAGGACTCAGACCTAGAGGCAATGGGAACAGTAAACAGTGCATCCAATGCTCAAACCCAGAAGCACAATGGATCAGAGAAGTGCCTGAGTGCTGCCCACATAGTGCTAGTGCTCCTTTCCTGCATAATGATTTTTTTTTTCAAGGTGTCAGTAGTTTTGAAATTCATTAGCTCCTTTTGCTTGATTAGACATTCTTTCTAGGAAACAGGACTTGTGTTATAATTAATTTTTTTTTTTTTTTTTTTTTGTACTGGGAATAGAACTCAGGACTTTGCACTTATAGGCAGGTACTGTGCCACCGAACTATGTCTCTGGCCCAGAAATTGTACAAAGTACTTTTACTTTTATCTCTCACCTCTTAAGTTCCTGTTTTGTAACCAGACTGATGAAAATCACTGACAACTGCAAATTTTAGCTACAAGACTTAGCAACAGTACACACTGCTCATTTACACTGAGAACAGTGTCACAGGCAATGTTTGGGGTATTTTTTTTTTCAGAACAATTCAAATGATCTGCAGTCAGCAATTTTTTCTTTAACTTCTACATTTACTGGCTTTTAATTATTAAAAGTATACTCAGTATCACTTGTAATTTTTGTTTTAATACTGTTTTGTACTCTTTAAAAAATAAATTAGAAAGAGTATGCTCAGAAGTGTTCAGGCTTGTACTCCTAAATTTTTATAATTCTTAGGAGTTTTGCTGATTTTGTTTATAGAACCATCTAAATATTAATATCTAGGGCTGGTGAGATAGCTCAGTGGACTAAAGAGGCTGCTTAGGCAAGCTTAGGCAAGCGCAGGGACTGTGGTTTGAACCCAGGCACCACATGTGGCACCAGCCCCGCCTCTAGAGCGGGCTGAGCTGGCCAGAGTCTGTGCATAGTGGTGCATGCCTGTAATCCCAACACTGAGGAGGCTAAAGGAAGGAGGATCACCACAAGTCCAAGCTGTGAGGTGAGACCTTCATTTGTGAGTTCTCCAAATACTGTTATGACATTTATTAAAAGACTTGCCGTATAGAAAGATTTGATCATATTTTTGAGAAATCGCCCAGCACAATCTTCATTGTCTGCATACAAAAACATTTTCAAAGCATAATTCTCCAAATGAGCAGAACTATTTCTTGCATGATAGCTTCATTATCACCCAACTGTGGGGGCCGGGGAGATGGCTCAGTGGAATAAGCGCTTCCCTGGCAAGTGCAAGGGCCTGAGTTCAATCCCTGGTTCTGCCAAAAAAAAAAAAAAAAAAAGTAAAATCACCCAACTGTTTCTTAAGAGCTTCTAATTGATCCATTAGCTTTGATAAAAATTTATAAAATTTCGGAGTTTTACTATCAATCTTCATTCCAGTTTGCACAGCAAATAACAGACAGGAATAGGCCACCACAGAGTCCTACTTGTCATGCTCCTGGGCAGCCCTCAGATGGTGTCGAATGCTCTTAAACTGTGGGGGCATCAGGAGCAGTGGAGCCATCGAGGCCACTTCTTTTTTTTTTTTTTTTTTTAGTTTTTTTTTTTTTTTTTTTTTTTTTTTTTTTTTTGGCGGAACTGGGGATTGAACTCAGGTTCTTGTGCTTGCCAGGGAAGCGAGGCCACTTCTTGATGATGAATTATTTTTGACAAATTTAAAGTGACTGTGAAAATGTGTAAATTGGGAAACTGGAAACTAGCTGAAAGATCCCTGCAGTGTATTCCATTGACACTCAAATAAAGTGATCAATTTTGGGGGGTCAGGGAGGTAGCTCAGTGGAATAAGCGCTTCCCTGGCAAGTACAAGGGTCTGAGTTCAATCCCTGGTTCCACCAAAAAAATAAATAAATAAAGTGAGCTTTAGGATCATTAACAGGAATCCCAAACATTCCAAGCAGGCTTTAAAAGGAAGCTCAATAAATCTTTGACTTGCACAGCCCACTCCAGAAAAAAGCCATCATCCAGGAAACACACAGGGCAGAGCCACTAAAACATCTCCAGTGCATGCTGGGAAAGCCCAACAACATTTCAATTGAACTTTGACAATAAATTATGAGTTATTGGCTACAAACTTCACAGCACTCCTCAAATAACCTTATGATAAATGATATGTTCATTTTTTTCTGTTTGAGACAGAGTCTCACTGGGTAATTCATGTTGTAGCTAAGGTTGGTCTCAAATTCACAGCAGTCCTCCTGCCTCAGCCTACCAAGTGCTGGGTTTAAAGTATGCACCACCACACCCAGCCAGATGTTACATTTTGATCTACATAACTTTATAGATAACCTAAAATGACAAAGCTATGTGTCCTTAGCATATGGGAGGATGAAAGAGATTATTATAAAAACTATACTAGGTTGAATAATATTTCCCCAAGTTAATGCTCAACCAAAACTTCCACATGTAACCCTACTTGGAAATAGAGTCTTTATAGATAGTTTGAGATTTTGTAGTGAAATCATTCTGGTTTCAGGATAGGCCTTAAATCCATTCACAGATGTCCTCATAAGAAGCCACAAGGTGCAGTGGCACACACCTATTATACCCTGATGATAAAGAGTCTGGGACATCAGGTTCATAAGTTTGAGGCCAATGTGGGCAACTTAAAGGCACTCTGAATCAAAGTAAAATAAGGACTGGGAATGCAACTCATTTTTTTTTGTTTTGGGTTTTGTTGTTGTTGTTTTTGTGATAGCAACTAGTGATACAGAGCTTGCCTAGCATGAACAAGGTATTGGGTTCAATCCCCAGCACTACAAGTAACAAAGACACATGAAGTGAGTGCAGAGCCAGAGACAGGAGCTCTGCTGCCACAGCCAAGGGAGAGCAGGAGCACTAGAGACTGAAAGGGGAGAGAAGAAATCCCCAAGAGCCATCAGAGTGTCACCTGCTCATACCTTGACTGATAATTCTCACATTCAGAATTGTGCGATTATAAGCATCTGTTGTTCTAAACCACCAAATTCATGGTAAATTACACTGTCTCTAGGAAACTAACACAAGACTAAAAAGACTGCATATTTGCTCTGTGGCGGGTGCTGCTGCTCCAGCCATGAGCTCTCTTCCTTTTCCATGACACACAGAGGTCATCCTGATACAAGTGGAAGTGAAATCTACACACTATGACACAAAGGGACTGGGGACCCAGGCAGGTAGTAGAGAAGAGACTGTGCAGGTAGGAAAGCAACCTCCATCTTTCACACCTCCAGTCCAGAGCATCAGGGTTGTTCATTCTATTGGCAACAAACTGCCACCTGGACATTGTCCTGCGGGTCCCACCAGCCACCTCTCCATGACTGTCAAAGTCTAAGGTGACATTTCAGTCTGTACACTTAAGGCCACGACTGCCACCACCCAAAAATAAGCAACACAGGGCAAGAGTACATGACGGGTTTTTATGATCACAACTAGGCACATGGCTTAATTCCTGGGTACAGAAGGCAGAGAGCAATACAGCTACCTGCCCCAAACCAAGAGAAGTATGTTCCTTTTATACGGATGGGAAAAGACAGGGACATTAGGCAGGAAGATGGTAATAAACATTTATGGTCAGAGTTTTCTGGTGTTTTACACCACATGAGCAGGTCCTTGAAGGTCTAGTGTAAATTTTTGGGTGTTTCCAAATGTCCCCAGAACCTGGTAAAATTCTTTGTCCTATCTTACCTCGTCCACAACATCCTGTGCTTGCTGATGACAGACTCGGTGCTGAGCTAAAGTTCCCAGTAAAAATAGTGCTTCCACTGGCAGATAGGCTGGAGCTTGAGAGTAAGGTTCAGGGGAGCCATACAATAACCACTACTCATCTCTACAGATAACTCTCCCCTAAACATTTAGAAATGTGTGGCCCCTCCAAAATAGGTGGGCGCTCTAGCAGCATCCTGGTGAAAGGTTGGTGATGTGAAGGGAAAATTTTGACCCAAACTCTACCAAGGCAGAATTAAACCCACTGTTTGAAAAGGGGTACCTAACACTTCTTATGTAGCAACCAAAAAATCAAAGAGAAAGTGTGGCCAACTGTTTTTTGTTTGTTTGCTTTGAGACAGAGTCTGGCTATGTAGCTCAGGCTGGCTATAAACTCACTATGTACCCTAGATTGTCCTCGAACCCACTGCAATCCTCCTGCCTCAGCCTCCCTAGTGCTAGGACTGCAGGGATTCACCAAATAGCCCGGTGTGATCAACTGAGTCTACAGGAACAGCAAGATACATTGTAAATAAAAGGTAACCAGCCAACTAGAGGAAGTATTGCAACAGGTCTCAAAGACCAAGTACATCAAAAGTTCTTCTAAGTAAATATTTACAAAGATGAACATTAAGTTCAAACGGGGTAGAGGGAAGGCTTTGTATGATGAGTGTGCCTGTAGCCACAGCTACTCAGGAAGCTGAGGCAGGAGGTTCAGTTGAGTTCAGGAGTCCCTGTCAAACTGGGACTCAAAGAGGAGTGGGCGGGCAGGAAAAAGCAAATCACAAGATGATAGTGGCCATCAAAGATATCCAGAAAAAGTCTATCCTTCCTAATAACAAAGGAGTCAATACAAGATGCCAACTTTTGACAATAAAACGGGCAGTTATTAAGCATCATCTACAATTCCATCATTATCAGTTTTGTGCTTGGCTGTGCATACATCCCTACACCTAACATTCACTGTGTGGTGATCAGATGTGGGCACTCTGCTCTCAAGCCCCTCTTCCCAGCAGGTCCCTGTGCACCGCTACTTCCGACATCTCTGCACAAACCGGGGAAATGCGTCAGCCAGCACACACTTCTCGGACACTACAGCCCCCTTGGTCCCTGGGACCTGTTGGCTACAGTGCGCGTGCGCACGACCCGCCCGCGGTGCATCCCGAGAAGCTCTGCGCGCCACTTCCATAGCGACGCACCCACGCCGGAAGGCGGGTTTGGTGCAGCCGCGGGAGCTGCGCGGAGCAGGTAACTTCCCTGCTACTGTCGCCCTTACATAGTCGCTGCGTTCCAGCTTCGCAGGGTCCTTCTGCTAGAGTCTCTCTGTGCTTCCGGCGCCGCCCGGTCCCACAGCTCTGGGTTCTGTACTGGTAAGGTAGTCAGCCCACCGTCCCCTCCTGTAGAATGCCGCCTGGCGGGGGTCGCCCCCTGCTGCCCCGGAATTGCAGCTGAGTCCGCACGACTCACTGGGCGTCCAGCGGCGGAGCCCCCTGGGGCCGTGGGACGATGCAGGACACCCCTGCTGCGGTGGCTGGCTGGTTTTCTGTCTAAATGCCACTCTTTCCCTTGCATGTTTGGCTTTGGTCTAGTTTTTACTTAATTTTCCCTCGCCCAGCCGGTAGGGGGCTGTTCAACCAGTTTTCCTTTGGCGGCTTAACACTTCGTTGCCACCACATTTAACTCTCGAGGCCAGATTTTCCTGGCTGAGCGTGACCTTGAACCTGTTTTCTGTCTACACTTCCTAGATGGATGCATCCAGTCTCATGGACTCTTCCATCTAAATGTCATTAGCCACAAATATCTGTGTCTGACCCCGCCCCTTCTCTGAACGCCAGATCCAGGACCCAGCAGCCTGCCCGGCCCTGCTTAGGTGCCGTAGTCGTCTCTGAGGAAAGGCTTCCAGCAAAGCCCTCTAACCCCCACTCTACCTCCTAACCCTCCCCGGGTGCTAGAATTCCTTCTTCCAGTTGCTGGGGCCTGGGTGCCTGCCTTCACTCTGTTGGCATAGCTTCAAAATGTGCCCAGAACAGTTACAGTTCTGGTCCTGCTGTCATCAGCCTGGTCCAGACCACCACCTTGGGGCCTGTGTTATTTCAGCAACTTTCTGATTGGGTCCCTTGTGTCTTCCGTTGTCCCACTTGAGGACAGTGGGAGCTGGTTTCCCTTTCTGTTTATTTTATGTGAACGGGTTTAAAAGGAAAATATGGTTATACTTTCCATAAATAAAAATAGTACACATTTTGAGAATTTCAGGTTTTAAACCAAGTAGACAAAACTAAGGACTGCACTATTTACCAGGCTACAAACTGAAAGACATCTTTTAGCTTTATTTCTCCTTTGTGGAGGTTATGTGACAGGAGTAAGGCCGAGGGGTCCTCTCTAACTGAACTACATTCTCTCAGACAGACACATCCCCTTATTTTGGAGACAGACCCTCACTGGATTGCCTAGGAAAGGCTTTTCCAATCATCCTGCCTCAGCCTCCCAGGCTCCTGGGATTACAGGCATGCAGTGCCTTACCCTTCAGCTTTCTTAGGTGTAAATCTGACAGTGTCCCTGAAACAGAACTGTGGCAAGCCCTTTCAAATAGACTGTATGGAAGGACAGACATAGCCAACTGAGAAAGAGGAGTCATGAAGGAATTGGAGTACTGCTCCCTGCTTTTTACTTTTAAGAGAAGCACCAGAAGAAGGTAATGGAAATGGAGATGAATTACCATCCCTGTGCTGATGATTTCCATAGTAAGTACCCAGGTGCTATCTGTGACACAGTGGTACATGGAACAAGTCTCCACCCTGAGAGGACAAGTAGGCCCTAGTCAGTCTCTTAACCCAGCTCCTACTTATTTTCCATCAAGCAAAACCCCATTTCACCAAGTAATGGAGTCAGATTGCTGTAGTTTGCTGAGGGCCTAGAAGAGGCTGCGGATCATAAACTGCCACTTTCATTGGACAATCTCCCCACATTCCTCTTTGGGCTCTCACTTTACAAAAAAATCAAGGTGTCAGGTGGGAAAACCACTCTCCAGCTACTAAGACTCTAAAGCCTTGCCAAGCCATTTTGTGTCCCTGCCCCTATCCAAGGACTCCCTGTCCAGGCTTTGGGACCTGTCCCTTCCCACTAGTCAGATGTCCTGCATTGCCTGTTGTCCATTCTCTCCTGGCCCACTATAACTGGCTCTTTCATGGCATTTTCTGTGTCCAGTATCCCATTGCAGAAAACAGAAACAAATCTCCCTCAACCCCATATTCTCCTGTAGGTTCCAGTCTCTGTCCTATACCACATCCCCCGGGACATGGCAGCCTTATACAGAATTTTCATATTTAATTCCTCTGTCTCATCTCACTCCTGTAGCCACTCTTGCATTCTTCCAGGCCCTTGTCTGTCTAAAACAGAAAATGCTCCCAGAAAGTTCCTAGGCCCCGTCTTGCTTAGTCATTCTTGACGTCCAGCTTTGTCCCTCAGTGGGACTGATATATCCAGCTAGCTGAGTGGCATTGCTACTTCCTCTTATAATCTGTTTGGTACAGAATCTCACTACACAGCCCGTGTAGTGATTTTCCTGTTTTCAGCTTCCCCAGTGCTGGGATTAGAGGCATGCGCTGCCACACCCAGACTCAGTAACCAGCTCAGCACTCCCTTGTACTTGCCTAAGCAGGTGCTTATTTTTCTTTGTTTTTTTTTTTTTTTTTTTTTTTTTTTTTTTTTGAGACAGGATCTCCCTTTGCAGTTCAGGCTGGACTCGAGCTCATTTTGAAACCCAAACTGATCTTGAACTCACAACAGTCCTTCTGTCTCAGCCTTCCCAGAGCTGGGATTACAGGAGTGTGCCACCACGGCCAGCCGGCATTGCTTCTTAGTGTCATCTGAACACCTCTAGCCCATCATGTGTAAGACAGCGTCCCACCACCCAGTCCCAGCTGACCAGTCTGCCATTGAAAACTAAGGTTCTTACTCAAATCTTTGCCTCACCTCAACATTCGGTGCAGCTGCTGGCCCCAGAGATGTTGTCACCCTAACATCTTCCCCACTACCATAGCCCATGCCTTGTGATAGACAGATTTGCCTATTATAACAAACTATTACGATCAACATAGAAAAATAAGTTATTCTGGCCCAGAATTTTGGAGAATACAGTCCAAGGCTAGTTGGTTGTTACTTTTAGGCCTGAGAGTGGACAGCTTATTACCGTACAGGCTTCAAAGGAAGGCACAGCCACTCGCCTCACAGTGAGGAACTGAAAGAATAAATACCAAGTTCCCAGAGTCCCCTTCCAGGCCACACCCCCAAATGCCTATGCTCCTCCCACTAGCCCCTCCTTTTAAAGGTACCACCACTTCCTCATAGCCATCTGCAGGGTCTGTGGACCTTGTGGACCTTACAGATCCAACTAACACACTTCTATTGTGTCATTTAAAACCACTGGTGCTTTTCACAGCCTCAGCCACATAAGTCAACTGTGCTCTATGTCTGCCATGTTTTTTCCTCCTATCCCTCCTCTCTTTCCTAAACAGTACCACTGAGACTGTTACCACTACTGGACAAGTAAATCCTGTACCTCTACAGGATGACTTCCTGCATCCACAAGGTCCACAGTCCCCTACCCATGGGTAGGAAGAAGTGGTGGAACCTTTAAGAGGTGGGGCTAATGAGAGAGGTTTAGGCTTTCGGGGCTTGGCCTGGAAGGGGATTGTGGGAACTTATTATTTTTTCTTTCAATTCCAGTTCCAAACACTTAGATCAGTCACTGTTGTGACCAGCATATTACCAGCAGATAAGAGCCTCCAAAACAGAAAGCCTTGTGTTACTCACCATCATATCTCTGCACCTCACATAATTCTTGAACATGCATGGTAAAAAGCATTCCCGTGTGTGTTAAAAGAATGAATAAAATGAACATCTAATGTGTAACTGATAATAGATGTCCGATGTTTTGGTGCAATCTCATTGAAATAAAGAAGTTAAAAGAAATCAGTAAACATTGCAAGTTTTTTTAATGTGACAGCTATAAATAGGTCTTCTCTATCCTGATTTGAAGTGCTTCCTAGAACCCCCATTAAATTTTTCATTTGCCAAATACATTGTACTGCCTATTAATCAAAAAATTAATTAATTTAAAAAATTAAAAAAACAAATACATTGCAGTTGCCACCACGTGGTGGCAGTAGAGAGACACAGCCCCTTAGCTAAAGGCGCTGCTTTACAGTGTCATCTGCTTATTCAAGCTTATTGTCAAAAATAAGTACAGTGCATAAAATTGTTAAATGACCCGCATAGCTGGTCCATAATCATGTAAAGGTTGAACATGATATATTTTCATGTTATCAAATAAAGCTTGACGTTTCTGCTATTGACAAATTGATTGGTTGATTGATTGATTCACTTGTGGGTTTTGTGCTGATACTGAACCTTGGACATCACTGAGAAACCAGGTAATTTTTTGTCTTACTCAGCTTAGGCCAGAAAGCATGCTCCATTGGCAGAGCTTGGAGTCAAACCCCAAAAGCTCATATCACAACCGCTTTTCTTTTGTAACCAGGTGCCTCTCTTCTTACATCACTGTTAAATCTTCTATCAATATTTAGAGTGACTAGATTGCTGAAGCAGAGGATTGGAACACACCCTTCAGAGCACAGAGAGTGTTTGGAATGGTACAGACACGGCTCACCTTGCCTAGGGAACACCACATTTACAAGCCAAGGCAAGAGCGTTTTTCATCCATTCACATTCTTCCTAGGTCAGGGAGATGGCTCAGTGGAGTAAGGGCTTCCCTGGCAAGCACAAGGGCCTGAGTTTCACATTCTTCCTGACTGTGCTGTGGAGCTTGTGTTTTGAAGGGGCTTGGACGTTTCTGTTAGGAGGTCCTGCACCTGGGGCTGGCTGACGTTTCCCCTGAGCTCATTCACTGTCGTACCCGGCATCTCTCATTGCCCCTGCTGCCAATGATGTAGCCTTGATGCCCTGTTCTAGTAGGGGACTTCCAGGCCCCTCCAAAGTCCTCTGTTTTGTCGTTGCATTTGAGTAGAATTTTGAGAATGATCTGATACTATGGCAGAGCCTATTCCTTACCCACTTCCACTCCATGACGGTTAGCATCCATTGACAACTGCCTTTCTTAACTTCCTCTGTGGAAATTGTTTATTCCTTATTGTATGACCACCACTCCAGGGCACTTATGGGTTTATTCATAAGAGTTTTGACTGTCACATTCATTTTTTTCTTTAGTTAAGTTTATTTTACATTTTATGCACACATAATGATCACATTCATCACAGGGAATTGTACCTGGACATGATAAATCTTGATTCTTCTTTTCCCCTTTCCTCTACAACCCTTCTTCACCTCTTATTTACAAAAGAGGATTTGTTTCTGTGTTTCCTTCTTTTCTCATTTATTCCTCCATTTCAGCATGAACTCATGGGCCTTGATTTTATTTAGTGAGTCAGACTTTTCATCCTTGTCTGTGATGCTTGGATTGTCTTGCACTTGGCCAGCCAGTTCCTTTAAGATGCCTCCTGGGTCTCTCTCTTGCTGTACCCCAGATGTGTGCTGTGCTGCCCTGGACTGGGGTCCTTATCTCAATTTCCAAGGAGCCCTGATTCCTTGCTGTGGAGAATGGTACTTAAGAAGAAATGACTGAGTGTGTTCATTGCCACTCAAGTGTCAGTGTTGCAGAAAGTAGGGTTGAGGGAAACACACACACACACATTATCTACATCTGCATCTGTTATGCACTGGCCCCTGTGTGTGCATGACTGGACACATCTTCATCTGTGTGTGTGTGTGTGTGTTTAACACAGTCCAGTGCTCACCCAGCTCCTCAGGGTCATTTTCTCTGTCCCCCTTCTTATGTAAGAAAATCCTTTCAGGCAGTAAGAAGCTTGGCTTCTATGATTCTAAATATATTTACTTGCTTTTTCAATTTATTTCTTCATTTCCTAATCTCACTAACTATCTGATACATTTTGTCACCCTTCCTGTCCCCTACTCTCAGCTTCCAGGTACAGTCCACCATTGCTTCTATTCCATTCCAGGGTGAGAGAGAGAGAATATCTGTCATGAGTCATGACTGGCTCTTTTCTGTGACTGGCTTCACTACCCCCAGGGTAGTGAAGTTGCAGGTCAGGTAAAGTAAACCAGGGAAGAATCTAAAAGCAGTAGAGAATTTTCTCACAGCATTCAAACTCATCCTCTGTCTTCTTGAAATTTTAATAGTGCATTTAATTGATACTAGCCTGCTTTTGGTCAGCTACTCAGGAGACAGAAGCAGGAAGAGTAATACAATTACATACTTAGCCACAGAATAACTTAGGGTGAAGAACATAGTTGTTACCATTTGAGCCTAAAGTGTCTATTTGAGTTAATTACAACTTCACTGCAAAATACAGTACTTACTTAAAAATTAGAGTTTTCTTGTGATAACAGCCAAGAATCTGGTAAGCCACAGGACTGATTGTGGGGCCAGAGAAAAACTCAGCCAATATCAGTGCTTGGAAAGTCAGGCTACTATCCACTGGCAGAATCAGTAAGGTCTTCCATTAGTTTTGTTGTTGCTGTTGTTGTTGTTTTGTAGACAAGTGAGATACAGTCCATAGTGTTTATTCTGCTCTGCAGTGAAAAGAAAGAAGAGTCAGGTGAACCACAGATATTTTGTTCAACCTGAAATAGTTTTGAAAACACCACTCTATATAAGTCCTGAAAATCTTTTCTTTTTTAATTTTTAAAATATTATTTTTCAAGAGAATTAAAAACAATTTAAAAATTAGAAATGATAGGAATTCAACAATGATTGCTGTAATGCATGTTATTGTCTTCAAATTAGTTATTTAGATTACCAGATATGCAAAATTAGTCAAAAAAATTAAAAGAAAAATATAGCATTAACTGTTTCTTTCAATAGACCAGTAGAAATCAGCAATACAGTTATGCAAGCATATGTATTCTTCTCTTCCTTTCCTTTTTCCTTTCCATCATCCCAGTTCTTCTTTCCCTTTGAACAATTTCTTTCTCTTTCACAGTATCTAAAACTGGCACTCTATATAGGTCTAAAACTAGACCCAAGCCTATCACCATGCTAAAATTAGACCTGTGTCTAGTGCTATGTACTAGATTAGGATCAAAATGGATCAAAGATTTAAATATTAAAACAGAAACACCAAATGTACTGGAGGAGAAAGTAGGTAGAATCATGAAGACCTAGGTATAGGCAGAGAGTTCATGAACAGAAACCAAACTGCATGGAAAATATTTCAAGGAGTCAACAACTGGGATCACCTCTTACTGAAAAGTTTTTACACACCAAAAGAAATCACCAACATAGAAAATCCACAAATTGGAAAAAAAAAATTTAGCCAAGTGTCTTCAGACAAAGCACTTCTATCTATAACATATAAAGAATTTTAAAAACTCCTTCAGGGGCCGGGGAGATGGTTCAGTAGAATAATTTCTTCCCTGGCAAGCACAAGGGCCTGAGTTCAACCCCCGGTTCCTAAAAAAAAAAAAACTCCTCCACATCGTATTTCAGTATCACTGGTGGATAAATCAAGAATTTCCCAATCAGCCACCAGTAGCTGATAGAGCAAAGGCCATAGTGTATGAAGTGTGCTGTGATCCATAGTGCAAAGGAATGTGTGCAGTGTAAATCAAATGCGGGTTCACAACTTCTGCTCTTGTGTAAATATGTTTCTCTGCTAGATGGTAACATTTTCCTTTTGTAAGGTAATGTTTCCTTTTGTAAAATCATTTTAGGTTTTTTTTTAAATACATTCTTTCTTATAAAAGGGACCAAAGCATGTCAAAAAAAAAAAAAAAATACCACCCTGGAAACTTCTTCATAAACACCACAGTGGGAAGGATCCTGTGCTCAGAACACAAAGTTGCTCTGTAGGCATCTTAGAGGAGCTGGATTAACAGCAAGTCCTAAGTAGCCCATTTTAAAACTTTTTAGAGGGAGCTATTTTTTTTTGTTGTTTTCCTTATTGCAAGAGCAAGTATAAAGACTATAGTGTAGTAGTAAATACAGTATATTATTTTAAATGATTCAGATGTTCATGGTGTTCTACAGACTCCTTATTTCTTATTCTATAATTAGGTGAACATGGACATGCCTGTAATCCTAGCACTCAAGAGGCTGAGACAGGAGGATCACCACAAGTTCAAAGCCAACCTGTCTACTTAGTGAGTTTGGGGCCACTTTGAATTATGTACCAAGACTCTCCCTCAAAAAAATTTAGATGAGTGCAATATGAAGTTTATTCGTCTTAGTGCATTCTGAGAGAACACGGGATGAACCAGGTTGAGTGTTTCCATCAGGAAGTGCTAATCATGGTGAATCGCATTCCTAAGTCATAATAGCAGCAAAACACTTATGAGCCCTGTGATGATAGACATGATAAAATGATGCTTCAGGTGAATAGAATAGGCACCTTTGCAATGTCAACACTATTCAAAGTATAAACACTGCCAGAATGAATCTTTAAACTATATACTACCATAAACTTGATATAGTTAAAAGCTGGTAGGCTAACTACAGTACACATTAATTACATAATTACTGATTGCTGCTTTTACAGTTTTAAAGACATAAATTTGTTTTCTTCTCTCAATGCCTGGCAGGCACTAAGTACATGAAGTAAATGTTCTTTGACTGAACCTCTTAATTAATTAATGAAGAAAAAAAATGAACATGTGGTTGGCCCAAACCCTGGATTTTTTCCAATATGTGCCACATAATCAAAAATCCATGCAGTGAAAACTATTTATATTTTTTTACTAATAGCAAAATGTACCCTCTTTATGCTAACACAGAGTCAACCTACAAGTGCAGTACTGGGCCTGTTAACTGGTCATCAGCCAAGTGTAGTAGATGGTTGAGAAGGTAGATACATCATAGACTGAATTTTCCACAGCAAAATTTGGTCTGCACATTCAAGGGACAGATCCCTGCTGGTGATGGTGACAGCCAAGAATCAAATCTGGTTTTACTTCAGTTTGCTGATAATGTGTCTCAGACTCAGCTTCCTGAAGTGCCAGGTGAACCCAAATAAGCCCATACTCAGGTCACATAAGTAAAAATTATAGGATAGTTACAGGAATTTCAGAATTGTTAGACTGTTCCAGCTCTTTGGTGGCTCTAATTTATGTTAAGTTCAAGTTCAGATGTTCCTCAAGTTACAGTGGAGTTAGGTTCCAATAAACCCACTGTCAAAAATCACATTTAAATCACTCAACCTACAGAACGTCTTGGTTGACTCTCACCTACCTTAAAGGGGCTCATAACACTTACCCCACCTAGCCCACGATTGCATAATGTGACAGTGAAGCTTAATTGCTGACTTGACTGGAACCAGGCATCATGGCAGGCACCTGTACTCCCAGCACTCTGGGAAGTCGAAGCAGGAGGATGGAAAGTTCAAGATCTATCTGGGCAACTTAAAAACTTAATGAGACCCCATCTCAAAATAAAAAATAAATTAGAAAAAGGAGGGATATAACTCAACTCAGAAACCCTGGATTCAATTCCTAGTATTGAAAAAAGAAACTCCTGGGAAGGTGATTGGACCATGGGGCTGCTGTTCTCACCCGTGGATTCACCCATGATGTCACAGCTGGATGCACTGTAAGGACATGGGGCCAAGATCCAGGTGGGTCACAGGGGAGATGGAGGCTTTGGAGGGTGTGCCTTTTGCTGGTGAAGTGAGCAGCTGTGCTCTACACACCCATCCACCGTGCTGTGCTGCCTTGGGACCAGGTAACTAATTGTTGACTGAAACCTTTGAAGCCATGAACCAAATAAAGCATTTGCTCCTCTCGTTGCATACATCAGATACCTTTCCCAGCATCAAGAAACCTGACCAATATAGGCAAAATCACCTAACACAAAGCCTGTTTCATAATAAAGGTTTGAATATGTGATGTAGTTTATGAAATACTTGTCTCCAAAAAAGCAAACTTCTAATGACACTGTGTCCTTTGGGGCTCTTTTTGCTTATGCCATGATTGCTTGGCTGATGGAGTTGCAGCTGGCTACTCACTGTCAGGGCATTGTGTCACACTACATAACACTACCCCAGGGAAAGATGGAAATTTAAAATCCAGTTTACACTGAATGTGCATCTTCTACACAACATCCTAAAGCCAAAAGATTGCAAGTTGAACCATTGGAGGCCAGGGATTATTCATAACTATTCAGGAAGTTGAACCATCCTACTAAGATCCATCTGAGCTCATTGTCTTTGCCTGCATAATCAAATATTAACGGTTTAAACCAGACTGAGTTCAGTATAGCAGAGCAGGCTTGTAGTCCCAGCACTCTAAGCAGCTGAGACAAGAGGATTATAAGTTTAAGTTCATCCTGGGCCAAGGAGGCAGCTCAGTGCCAGGGCCTGTGGTTCAATTCCCAGTGATATGCACAAGAAAGAGAAGAAGAAGAAGAAGAAGAAGAAGAAGAAGAAGAAGAAGAAGAGGAAGAGGAAGAGGAAGAGGAAGAGGAAGAGGAAGAGGAAGAGGAAGAAGAAGAAGAAGAGGGGGTGGGGGAGGGGGGAAGGAGGGAAGAGAAAGAGAAAGAAAAAGAAAAAAATGACCAATCAAAAAACCTTTGATAAGCTCATGATCTGATTACAACTCATGGACTGAATATAGAGAAAACATGAGATTGTAGTTATTTCAAACTTAAATATCCTAAAATATACCTACTAACCTAAATGAGTTAAATTACTTGTTTAGTGTGCAGCCCTACTTCTTCCATTTTTTTCTGCAAGATCACTGTGACCCCAGTGACTTCCTGGAGCTGGCTCGGCTCACACAGAGGTCTCTGGTTGCCACACTCATGCTCCCTGCTGAATACCAACAGGGAACCTTCAGTGGACCTGGGCCTCAGACAGAGGGCCCCTTTGGTCCAGGTGTCTCTGAAGGTAGCAGCCAGGGTGCAGTTGGGCTTCAGCAATTTCAGGACCACCCAGCGAAGGCGGAGGACTCAAGCTTTGAGATCAGTCACACAGCACCAGCTACTAAGCAACAGACTCGTCCTCTGGCTGTCACCTGGAGCCTGCACATCATGCCCTGTGAACCTCTCCACAGACTTGCGCTGGCTTCTACCCATGTGAGCAAATGGGAAGAAGAAGGTGCACTGACTCATCTGAGGCAGGACATCTGCATCACCCAAGGCAGGTTTCTGAGAAGAGGCCTGCCATGTCCAGCATGCGTCCCTTTGGCGGTCCCAGAGCAAAAAACCCAGTGTAGCCTCCACTTTTTCCTTCATCCATGGAGTGCAGGGCTGCTCCTGTCCTGCATGTGACTGCATGTGAAGGAGCTACTTGTTGGTTTCCCCAGCTAAGCGGATCTCCAGTGACCCTGAACACATGCAGCCAGCAGGGAAGTGTACACCTGCCTCTGGTCGTGGCAGCCCAGCCACAGCCAGTGGACAGCAGTGCCTGGGCCCTGGGCTCCTGCCTGCACAAACCTGACCAACTCAGTGGGTCTACTTTTTTCTTAAGATGAAGTTTCACTGGCCCTGAACTCACTGTACATCCCAGGTTGGCCTAGAATTCACAGTGATCTTCCTGCTTCAGCCTCCTGAATGCTGGGATGAGTATGTGCCCCCATGTCCAGACTGGTTTTCAATAAATGACAACTTAGAGGGACAGAAAGCCTGAGTTTAACCAATTCCAAACCTGCCAACTATGTCTAATTACATAACCTGGAACTTTGCAACTGTCCAAATGAGACAACCACAGATTGTCTACAGACTGTAATCAATTGATCATTGTCCTTTTCTCCATTTCTTCATTTATCTTATTAAATCCTGTTCTTTATCAACAACAGAGACCAAGGACTCCAACCATAGCAGAGTAATTCTTGATTCATGCCTTGGTATTTGCACAAATAAATTCAAGTTCTTAACACACCTCTATCTCTCTCTCTGTCTCTGTTTGATGTTTAGCACTCTTGGGAACCAGATCAATGGCCCTTTCCTCTTCTTAAGGGCCCCTCCCTCCCGGCTCTTCCCTTTACTTGAACATCATGATATCTTGGGGGGCTCCAGGGTTTATACAGAAGGTGCAGAGACAGAAAGTAAGGTGTCATCTCTCTGTTGTCCTTGTCACATTTTGTGGTGTGCTCTGGGGTAAGACAGGGCTTTCCACCTAGAGGCCCCCAAGGATTCCCTTTTCCTTCTCAGTCTCAGTCTAGCTCTGGCTGTGCTTGGCTCTCCCTGTCTCTGTCCTTCTTTTCTTCATTTCTTCTTCTTCCTTCTTCT
>PVKA01008588.1:0-72321 GCA_004027165.1 Ctenomys sociabilis
ACATACACACACACACATACACACACACACACACACAGGGAGACGCACAGCTCTATCCAGGCCTCATACCTCAGTATGTGGCCCACCCTTGTCATTTCACATATGAAGACAGCCCATCCAGGACAGTTCGTGTATTAAGACACCTTCCACGAGGTGTCTCCAGCAGAATCTAAAGATTGGCTACCAGTCTAAGAAGAGATGAATAAAATGAAAGGCAAAATGATCACCTCTGATTTCTGACATTCAAAAGAAATACACTGTATACTGATACAGCAGTCTTAACAAAACAGTACACATACATGGGTAGAACTATTTAAAAATGAAATCCAGGACTAAGACTGAATTGATGGGCTCCATGGAAGTAGTTTAGCAATAACTGCCACGGAGGCAGCATGAATTGTGGGCAGCCTGTGCTGAGGTGGACTGCTTGTACAACTTGCCGGGTGACAACTGTCCCTGGACTCTCACTAAAAGTTCTGGTCCAGTTCCCTTACCTGAACTTTCACTCTGCTTTCGGACAGTCCTGGAAAATGTCCTCAAGACATCAAGTACACATATAGTCCAGATGAACTGTAATTAAGGTGGCAAGAAACCAAGAAAAGAGCAGGCTGCATTAGTTCAATTATTTGCTTTGCATGGGTAGCAGATGGACTCCAAACTCTAATAACTCTTTTCTACCTCAGCAAAGGCTGACAATACATCATTACACTTGGATGGGAGCAAGAAGGTGCCTAGCAACTAGGACTTGGAATGCTTGAGCTTTTATCAATTTACATCATAATCTTAAAATTAAACAGGCTTGTTTCCATTGGCCAGTCATCTCCTCACTTTATGTTTTTTAAATACAAGAAGATTAAAATGTATAAAAGTGCTTAGCCCCTTAGATATGGAACAGTAGAAGTAGTTAAGAGTCTTCTCTTCTAAATGTATACATAAAACTTCCATGAGGCTTGATGGATATTATGTCATTAAGTTGAGGGGGTACCTTAAGTGATACTCTCATTAGCCACAGTACACAGCACAACTCATGCTCTTTTTGAAATTTAGTGGGATACCAGGAATTATTCCTTGAACTCCATTTCCCAGAGTACACCAAAAACAAATGTATACACATTTCAGGAAAAGAAAAACTTGCATAAATATTTTAATACTAAATTTATTGAGACATCATGAGATTACTACAAGTTACATTTGGCCTCTGCAATTACAAGAGGTGCTCACAATGGTGGCCATGAGCTTCCAGACAATTATTAGTATGGTGAAGCACTGCTTGGGTCACCATGGTCACTTAGACTGCTCACATGCGTTTTCAGTTTCTTCTCTAAGGGCCAACAGTTTAGTGGGTTTTCTGTGACATATGACAGCCTCTAGGGTCTCCCACATGAGAGGAACACTATCTGTAGAAAAAATATCATACTATTTTTCTCTTCTTAAAATGTGTATACATATTGGTGATATAGTTTTTCAATATATTGATGAAAACTTGTTTTTATTTTTAACTTTTCCTTTGTAATCTTTGCCTATTTATAAAGCAAATAAAATGTATGTGTTTGAGTTGGTGCTCAAAAGTTTTGGATGCCTAGATCAAACATTTGGTCAATCAATAAGTAGTGAAGGAAGATTAAAAAAAAAAAAGGAAAGTTAAGCAAGAATTAAAATCAAGGGACAGTGGTGGACTATATGCCCTACCTAACAGCACACTACCAAAAGAGTATTATCCTAGTAGTAGACAAAAGGAAAATAGAAAGCCCTGTTTATCTCCAATGTATTCGTGTGCAAATTGTCAATTAAGATAAGTGCAGAGCTTGCTACACTTTAACCCCACAGCAAAGAAAAGAATCATTTGAGAAAGTTTCTATCAGCAAATGCAAGAATATGGGCTAGGCATGCTCTTCATCTTCCTTTTGTTCCCCTTACAGAAGCAGAGATGGAGTGGTTTGTAAAGAAGGGAGATTCAGTTCTCGAAGTGCTGAGGAATTGGAAATCCAAGATCAAGGGGCTGGCATCTGGCAGGTGCCATCTTGCTGTATCATCACAGGGGAGAAAGCGGGAAAGTTGGACCATGCAAGAGGGGCCAAACTCACTTTTCTAACGATTCCCAGTAGAATTACATTGATCCATTCATGAAGGCAGAGCCCTCATGGTTTAATCACCTCTGAAAGGTCCTGCCTCTCAACCCCATTGCATTGTAGGTTAAGCTTCTAACACATACTCTTTTAAGAACACATTCAGATCACAGCTGGAATGTAGATAGTATCCTCAGTCTTCAGTTTTTAAGTAAACATCTTGATACAGCTCACATACTCCTGAATTTCTTGCTCTAGAAGAAAATGAAAAGAAGAAACAGCTAACAATGAAATCACAAGCAGTAAACCTGAGTTATCAATGACATCTTGTAATTTTTAATTATTTATTTATTTGTTTGTTTGTTTGTTTGTTTGATACAGGATCGCTCTACACATAGTGGTGTTCCTGTTGCAGCCTCCCCACCATTGGAATTACAGGCATGCACCACCATGACCCATTTCAGTGGCCAGCAGGGCATGTCCAGGGCAGAGCTAGCATGGCATGTGGTATCCCAGGGATCAAACCCGGATCCTCTCACTTGCCAGGTAAACACTTAGACAACTGAGCTATCTCCTCTGTCCACATCTTGCAAATAGTTTTTGACAGTACCAACAAAATGGAATGAGTAAAATATTATTAACAGAACTAACTTTATTTATGATGATTAATATACAGTAATTTAGTGTGTTATTCCTAATACTGTTCCTCCCCTGCAGTCATAGACATTTAGTCTGAAGTAACTTTAAGGCAGTAGAGAATTAGGAGATATTTTGGACCATATGCCCCAAAGCTGATTTGAAAGAAGACACTTTTACAAAATCATAATCATGAATGTTGGTTTAATATATGTTCTCCATTTGTCTTGATCTCAAGTTATAGGAACATTACAGGGCCATGCTATAGTCTGAATATGGTTTATCCTCCAAGAACTCATGTGTTAGAAGTACAGTGATATTAACAAATGGTGAAACCTTTGAGAGGTAGATCACAGTGGGAGGTTGTTATGTCAAATACTTTCTAAGAAGAGATCAAAATAGTTATTATGGGACTTTGATTTATTATTTTTGTTCCTGCTGCTGCAGTTGTTGTTATTGTTGTTTTGAGACAGGGTCTCACTATGTACTAGATTGGCCTTAAACTCACTCTGCAGATCAGGCTGGCCTGAAACTTGCAGCCATCCTCCTGCCTCGACCAATCAAGCAGTGGGAGGGATTACATGCATGCACCGCCATGCACAGCCTTGATTAGTTTTTGTAAAAAGGTGGTTATGAAACAGCAAGACTGGCTCTTCCCTGGCCTCTCTGGCTTCATTATTGCCACGTGATATCTCCCTATGATATTCCTCTTAGTACAGCTTCTTGCCTTGCCTTGTGAACTCTCCCTCTTGCATATACTCTAACTGTAGTGGCATCTGCAGTGATGTGACCCAGCCAGAAGGCCTTCACCAAACTTACCAGCACACTGTTTGGACTTTAAGCCTCCAACATTGTGAGCTAAATAAAACTTCTTTTCTCTATAAAACATTCAACGTAAGATATTTTGTTCAACCAGTAGAAAATGGGCTGATACTGTCCATAAAATAATACTGGGGTGGGGAAAGAGAACTTATATTATGAAATAATTAGTGGTAGCAAAAACGTAAATAAAAATAGACTCATGGTGGCCAGGATAATTCACTGTAGTGGATAATGCTATGTGCCTGCCTTAAAGCCAAAGAGAAGAGAGGATGTTTTCTACTTTGCATCTCACAACCATTCCAAATCTCTTTGACTAGTATTAGATTCCTTCAAAAATTTCTGCAAAAACTAATGTAGAGGTCTATCGGTACTGAAATAAAAGTAGCCAGTTTCTTCATGAAGGACCTAACTTCTGCTTAACAACTGACCTCCCATGAAACCTTGAAAATGTTTAACATTTCCAGGCACAGTACATAATTTCCTAATTGGTAAAATAATATAAAATTATCTTCTCTAAATAAATCATTTAAGATAAAACTCTTTCTCTCCATCTCTCTCTTCCTCTCTTTCCTTTCTCCTCTCCCTTCTATCTCTATCTCTTCAATTCTCTGTCTCTAATTTTGAAACACTTTTTTACCCTGGATCACTCCTGAAATGAAAGAAAGACATCAAATTTACAAAATCTACAGGATTAAGTCATTTTAGATGCTTCTGCATGCAGTATTCTTAAAAAGGAACCTCAGACCTTCAGTCCTGGATAACCTCTCACAATGGAGTCCCTGTTTTAATCCATTCTTATAATGTCAAGGTTTTCAAAAGAGGGTTAAAAATACCTTCTTAGGGTAATTTGTGTGCAAATGGAACAGCTTATTAAAGATTCCCTCAATGAGAGTGTGTAAACACTGGTCTTAGCCACAAAGAAACAATTTCCTGGGGCAAACTTCATGGCCTGATTTCCCAGAAATACCCTGGAAACTGAACAAAAGGAAACGCCTTCTACTGTTTTGTCTGTAGCCACAAAGTATACACATAGGATTCCACCCAGCCCAAATTTAACTCTATGCCCCCCAAAAAAGTTTAAAAATAATAACAAAAGTACCATCATAAGGCCATTGAATGTGTGAAATTAGTACCTACTTACACATGAAGGCCAATATAATTATAGTCTGAGAATATGACCATATTTTATAGTGGAAATATGAACAGGTGCCTTGTTATGATCATTTCTAGGCAAGAAACCAATCTCAAGATTGCCACTATTCCCCTTAGATCTACTGAATATGAATCTACCCCAGGGGGGCCAGGGAGATGGCTCAGTGGCACAAGCACTTCCCTGGCAAGTGCAAGGGGCTGAGTTCAATTCCTGGTTCTGCCAAAAGAAAAAAGAAAATAAATAAATAAATCCATCCTAGGGATGGGTAATAGTGTTTTCTAGCTTTCTCTAGTTAACAATATATGATAGGGATAAGTAAATATTCATAAGAATATGCCTATCAGGCCAGCCAAGTAGCTCAGCAGATTAAAGGGCCTGCTTAAGCAGATCCGGAGCCGGGTGTTTAATCCCTAGGCCCGCTGTGCTGGCCTAGCTCTCAGAGCACCCTGAGACAGGGATTGAAACTGGGCATGGTGGCCTATAATTCCAGCACTTGGGAGGCTGTGGACAGGAGGCTCACAAGAGTCTGATCTACTCAGTGAGACCCTGTAGACCCTGTCCTAAATAAAAAAATATGCTTATCAAATATTTATTTGAAAAATATAGGGGTTGGGGAGATGGCTCAGTGGAATAAGTGCTGCCCTGGCAAGCGCAAGGGCCTGAGTTCAATCCTTGGTTCTGCAAAAAAAAAAAAAAAAAAAAAAAAAAAAAAAAAATTATAATAGATTATAAAGTTAAAATCATATATTTCCTTTCTTTTTTCTAATAACTATTGAAAGGAATACTTGATGCCTAATTGTTTGATCAATTTTGGATGCCTATATCTGGTAATATGAACAACTACTTTGAAGATAATAATATGCAATACAGAAAACCATTGTTAATTTTCTATCATCTTGTTTTGAAATTCAGTATCATTTCTATTGTTTTTATTCTCTTCAAAACAAAATTGCAAAACTGTGAGTCTAACAAAATGTTTAGGAAAAAAACTATCAAATAAGATAGTTTGTTTTTGTATTGTTCAAGGTGTCTCTATTACTATATGATGTTCTAAATCAGGTTTATTATTGTCTGACTGTCTTGCTCCCATTTCATCAAACTAGCTTATACCAGGATTAACCACTTCAATTAGCAGGTTGGAAGCTATAAACTCAGCATCAGTTTCTCCCTTTTATCCTTCACACTCAGTTGATCGCTACTCCTTTCAAATATTTCCTGGGAATCTCTCCATTTCCTCTATCACTGCTGTGGCCCAGTCCACAGCATTATGCCCAGATGGTTCTGTCCTTGCCTTTTCACCACTGGTTCTCAGCACTAGTTATATTTAGAATTACCACCAAAGGGTAGAAAAGGTATATCAAAATATTTACACAAAAATCTCTGGAGAGAAAGTTCTTGTTGCTAACCTGCTTCACTAAAAATGATAAGAACATTTACTACAGAGATATATGCATTTATTTCTATATTGAGTGCTTTAGAATCATCTTCATATGTTTGTTATAAAAAAATCCAAGTATTTCTTATCTGAGAGTACAAAATGCCTGTTCTGTTCATATTGTAAAAGAAATTTCTATCTTTTCAAAATTACCAGCAGAGACCACACATCGATAATCCCATTACTCAGAAATCCGAGGCAGAAAGATCAGCAAGACTGCAAGCCTAGCCTGAACTGCTTAGCAAGAACTTGTCTTAAAAAACCACAAACAAAAAAGAACAAATAAAAATAAAATTACTAACAAAATGCAAACTATTATAGGTGTGTTTGGAATAGTTATTGCTGCTGTATGACATAGTCAAGAGGCTGAGGTCTAGGGATTTCAACTTCAGTTGTGTTCCTTGGTTGAATCCTGTTACTCTGCTAAGCTTCGTTTTTCTTTTTAAAAACGGTAATAACTATGTCATCACCTGCCCCACAGAATTATTGTCAAAATTAGATGATGTATTTTATGTTACATTTATGTAGTTTATGTTATTATATGAATTTAAAACATAGATTATTGCCTTTAGAATTTACTCATTTACTATAAGTAGATATTGCAAATGAAACAGTATTCTACAAAGTAGCAAACATTCATCTTAGTTATTGTTTCTGTAACCAATTTTTCTTACTGAATGCCAGAGGTAGCTCCATTTACAGAAACTGCAAGTAAGAGGGTATGGAACCCCTCTCCCTGCTACCAGAACTTTCTCCCTCCTCTATAATCACTCTCTGCCTCTTTGGCAAATGCACTGCAAATCTGAAAATTACCCCCTCATACGTTTTCCAAGGCAAATAAAATACAAACCAGTAGGTTAACTGTGAGCAGTGTCTTGCCTTATTGGTTCACAGGCCTGGTGAGTGAACAGGAAAATGCAGATGACGCAGAGGGAGTTAGACAAGAAGGTCCTGGATCTGGTGGCGTTGCCTCCGTGAGTGTGCGCCTGCAGGAAACACTGTAGCTGTGTGCAGACTAGCAAGCAGCTTGTGATTTCATGGTGCAAGGAAAAGGCAAAGAGTGAAACTGAAGGGTCAAGACCAGTTTCAGATGAGCCCATACCATGGACACTGGGAACAGACTTGAATCCACTTCAAACTCTGGGGCCCTACTTGAAATTTAACCTCAGCTCTCTCTTAATTCAATTGCTGTGAGAAAAAGCCCAAGATTCCCACAGGTGTCTCTGATCAGACCCTAATTTACCTGGTAAATCTAAATTAAGTTCAGAAAAAAAAAAAATTAAGTTCAGATCCCATCATGCCTTAGCCAAAAAAAAAAACGAAAAAGAAATCAGAAACAAAATGAAACCTTAGGAAACCTTCCCACTCTCTAGAAAAATGGACACGTTTTAATAATTAACTGTATGAATCTGCAACAAATGTAAAGAATTCAATTCAATTGTTTAACACATTTAATTTTCTTTATTCCATTGATGATTTGTTCAGAAAATATTTGCTAATTATACATTTTACTACAATTTTAATCGGTATGATGAAATTTTTGTTAAAGAATTTATCATATTAAAATTAGCAGTCATTTGTAGTTACCAAATCTTTTAAAATTTTGGTTAAAAAAAATACTGTGACAGCAAGCACAAACACCAAAACAACTCCCAGGATTTGGGGGCAGATTTACTTATATCAGTAGGCATTGATCAGAATCATAACCAGAATATCAGGCCCTAATCTCTGGTGGCCTAAGGATTTTATGTGATCAATAAGCAGGAATTGTAGGGGCAGAATGGCTTGTCAACTTGGGTACATTATACAAGGTACATCACACTAACTAGCTACGCATTACTGTGACCAGCAATTTCTAAGAGATAAGGGCAACCAGATCTGAAACAGCAACTAATATCTAGACAACTAACAAACTTGAATATACTGGTTTGGAGGGGGTGTTCGTTTAGCTTCTCCAGCAAATCTTTGCTGGAAATATTACATGTGATCACATGAGACAAGGCCCAACTAGAATGTAGACCTGTCTGGTCTATAACATTACCCTGGCAAGGGAGTGATGGAGTTAATCTGATCTAGGAGAGTGTACAATGTGTTTTGGATGTTCATGAAATCATGGTCAAGTGTTTGGTTATTCTATTCTCTTAGGTCAACTGTCCATACAGTTTAAAGAAAAAAAAAAAAAAGCCGGGCGTGGTGGTGCAGGCCTGTAATCCCAGCACTCGGGAGGCTGAGGCAGGAGGATTGTTGTGAGTTCGAGACCAGCCTGAGCTACAAAGTGAGCTTAAGGCCAGCCTGAGCTGCATAGTGAGACCCTGCCTCAAAAAAAAAAAAAAAAAAAGAAAAAGAAAAAAAAAACCAGCAAGTAGGGGGCAGAGAAGCAAGGACTGAGGTAAGTACAATTCAGGTCAGTTAACAAAAAAACATGGCTAATAGAGGGGCAAGGAAACAAGGATTAGGATAAGCAGCCTAAAAAGACACAAAAGTCAAGAGCAATAGATATAGAGCAATCCTGTGAGGTGCGTCCTCAGGCTTCGGTCATCTATGGGTTGCTCAGCGTGCATTGTCTCTCCACACTGAAACTCGGAGGAGCTAGCCAGATAAGTTGTTCAGTAGATCTAAGGCCAGATTTCTGAAACTTGTAGAAGTAGTTAATATGTACCTGGGTTATATGTGTGTGCAGGAATGTCTACAGATATAGCTGGTCTTTTCTCTGGTTAAAAGATGTATATAGATTTTATTTAATCTAGTATTTTGCTTACCTCTCCTACAGATGCAGGCCCATGTCACTGCCAGTGACCAAGAGTAGGGTATATCTAGGGGTGATTTTTTGCAGCAGGATCCTACAAACTTTTCTTCTCAGTATGGATGGGGAATGAGGGGTCAGGGCTGGTGACACAGACCCTGAAGCCTGAGCTGGCTGCAGGAGTTCGCTTGCCAGGACAGCAGCTTGAGCTTGAAGAACAGTGGGGGAAATTCTGGCTTTGATCTTCTGGAAATTTTGTGTTTTTAGCCAATTGGGTCTTTGAAGGAGGCTTAGGCCTCAGGACTGAACCATTTTGTGTCATTGGTGGCAGGTGTCCAAACAGCAACAAGAAGCAGTTAACTACATAGATCTTCCCTGAAAGATAATTTTTGTCAAAGTAGTTTTGTTCAAGAAGACCAGAACCTGTCTAGGCCATTGGACTTTATTTCTGACAGAGTTACTTATATACACTAACACGGTGTGTTCAACATCTGTCAGGGTGTCATCTTTTAGAACAGTTCCTCCCAGTACAGCATGTGGCACCAGGACAGTTAGGTCTCTATCTAAGGTGAGCTTCTCAGCTTTCTGTATCAGGTCAGTGACAGTTAGAACACAAAGGCAAGGGGGAGGCATCGCTTAGAGGCCTTTCATGTGCCTTTCATGTGCTTCTAGGAACTGACAGTGTAAGTAAGCGGCTGAAGCCAGAAGCTCCAAGAAATTTATGGAGTTTATTTTTCTTTTCCCAAAAGCAGTTTCTGTAGATATTATAACAGAGCTGGGTGTAGTTGGAGTATACAGAGGGCAACAATGGCAGCACTGGCAGCTTAGGGATCTGGAACTGGCTTTATAGGCAGGATAGGAGTAGTGTTTGCTATAGGTGGAGCTTGCCTTGGGAGAGCTTGATCACCAAAGGGGTGTGATTGATAGCAAGCCCAAGAAGTGAGTCATTTTTCCATACTTCTAGAATTGTCTTCCAAAATTTCAGGGTTATGATTATCAGGCACTTCAGTTTGATGTGGGTGCTGTTCTTCCTTCTGGGGTACAGTCAGAGTCAATATCAAGTCCAATTCAATGGACTCGAGTTCAAAGAGGCTAGTCACATCCCAGGGGAGGTATAGGACACTCAAGCATGTGTAGGAATGCATGTTTGATAAAGTCTCCATTAATATCATTGGATTTGCTTTGGCAGAATTTCTTTTCAATGGGAGCTCCAATGGGTAATTTCAGATAGAAATTGCCTCCCTCCCTCTTTAAGTTTTGCCAGGAGAGAAGTGTGGTGCTGACCTAAGGATTCACAGCCCTCTGTCATACTACAGTCCCAGTTTGCATGTATTCAGGGGAGGAATGTGTTCACTCAAGCATCCGGGTCAACCACAGTGTCCGGGACCGGGGATTGAACTCAGACCCTTGTGCTTGCCAGGGAAGCGCTTATTCCACTGAGCCATCTCCCCAGCCCTTGGGCCTCATCTAAAATGCAGCAGTATTCTTCAGTATATTCAGCAGAGCCCAGAGGCAGTGTTGACAGTTGTTCCATGTTGGCAGGTGGGTATACAGGTACAGAGCTAGGGTACAAGAGTCCTTAACCCCTTACGGTAATTCAGTCCAAGTACATTAATCTGGGAGAGTAGGGGCTCTGGGGCAGGGGACAGAACTGGCAGTGGTGGCAGTGCAGCTGGTTGAGCAGCTTAGGGTTGATGAATGTAAGGATCTGTCAGACTCAAGGGCAGAACAGTATAAGGCTTTTCTGGCTTAGGCTAAATCTGAGAACCTCTCAATGGCTTTGTGGGTTTGTTTTGATGACTAGCATGGCTTTCTTGGTGTTCAGGAAACAGGTATAGAGCCAAAACGGGAGAAATTCTAACTCCTTATGGCAATTAAGTCCAGATGAGCTGGGCTTTTATCCCAGGAGTTTCCCAGTTGAAGTGGCTTATGGGAACAACTTGCAAACAGAGGAAGGCGTGTCTTCTGCATTGCTGACAGCATGGAGATCTTGTCCAAGGTGATTAATTGTCTATCAGGCTAGTGTGTAGTTGGATGCCTGTTTGTGCTTTCCTAACGTCTGATAGTAACAGGGGTCACAGTGAGGCCACATGGCTAATGCCCATTCCCAAAGGTGAGTCTTTAATCTATACCCCTGGGAGGAGAGCTTTCAGAACCTCACCATTGCAGTTATCTCTCTCAGGCTGATGCACGCATCAGTTTCCTCTTGGGGAACATTCAAAGTTGAATGCACAGGGTTAGATAAAAGTGAGGCTGACCGGTTTGATGCAAAGGAGATGTCATAGTGCTTACCTGGCAAGCGCAAGGGCCTGAGTTCAATCTCCAGTTCCACCAAAAATAAAAAACCAAAGGAGATGTCATCCCAGGCTCTAAGTTTGTTCCATGAAGAAGAGGCAAGAGGCACAAGCTACAGTTGCCGCAGTAATGGTAACTGTTTGACAGAGGGAACATTTTAAGGCAGCTCCATTGCTCCATTGTCTACCAGGAAAGTCACAGGATTGCCCCTGACTTTTGTAATGACCATGGACTCTCAGGGTCTATTTGGTAAGGATCAGCCTGTCCTATCTATTCAGGCTTGACAGGATGCAACTTCTTTGTCAGAGCTGACAGCCCAATTTTTCCTCAGTCAAAATGTGGTTCGGGTGGGCAGTAGAGGATACCGTGTGACCAGGGTAGGCATGAGACAGAAGGCTCTGGAAGGAGGGGCTCAGTGGCTAAATACAGGCACTGGCTAGCTTGAGCCAGGTCAGCTGGCTGGAAGTAGATGTGGTGGGAGCAGGGAGCAAAGCTATATATGTTGGCGGCATCTGTCCCAGCTAATTAGAATGACAAGGCAGGGTTCTCAAGAAGACTGGGTCTCTTTTTCCTTTTTATTACTTTTCTCTGAGATGCAGGGAGTGGGTCACTTTCATTTTCAACTCTGTAAAAGCCCTTTCCTTGTACTCAGGGACTGTGGGTTGTAACTAACAGTTCCCATTCTAACTCCCTATGGTGTATGTACGGTATCCTTGAATGATGGTGCAACAGACAAAGGTTGGATGTCGCTCAGAGAGAGATCATTCAGATGTCTGTCTAGTCATGTCCCTTGTGGGGACTTAGATGTGATTTACCTAAGGAGGGTGTCAGGCTTTCGTTGTTTCATATGTCAGTCGCTATGGAACTGCAGATAAAGACCCAATCAGCCCCTGTAACCAATGTTTCCCAGTCTTGGCACACAGAGTAGTCTATAGCTTACACTGTCTAGTTTGACTCACTCATGTAGTCATTGAGCAGACACTCAAAGATTAAACTTCTAGCCTCTTCCCTTGAAAGTGGTCTCAGCTACCATAAGGTGCTCAGCCTCTTCTGCTCGAACAGAAGAACTGTCAGATTAACTAGGGTGCACCTAGTGGTCTTACTAAAATTAGGCAGGCAGACAGATTGCATCCTCCTCCTTTTGGGATCTAACATGAGTCACTGAAGTGAGAAACCAGGAATCCTCCTCTAGACCTTTGATAGGCCTTAAAAATTCTCCAGGGCGCCTTCCCATTGGGACCTGGAGAGGTCTTTGTTCTCTCCAGCAGGATCACAAATAGTGACTGAAGAGATCAGCAGGGTCGGTCTTCTTGGCTGATGCACCAGACGCAACTACGAGCAGAAACATAAAACACTACCAAGGATTTGGAGGCAGATTTATCTACATCAATAGGCACTGATCAGAATCATCTCCAGAATATCAGGAGGCCCTGAGCTCTAGTGATTTAGGGCTATGGGATCAGCAAGTCACAGTAGAGAAGCAGAATGGCTTGTCAATCGGAGATTAGTTTATACAGTATGCATACTAGTAACTAGCGTATGCATCATGGTTGACCAGCTGTTTCTAAGATACCAAAGCAACCAGATCTGGAACTATTACCTGGGAAGCTAACAAACCAAAATCTACTGGCTGGGGGAAGGGGACATTTTCTGTTCCAATATAGCAACTCATACCAAAAACATACAAATACATGCAAAATTTGCATTAATTTCAAGATTTGATGACTACCTGAAACTTATTAAGAACTCTTAATATTAAAAGAAAGTTGATTATTATGATAAAAGAAGTCAGCATAGGGCCAGCCAAATAGATCAGCAGATTAAACTACCTGCAAGCAGGCACAGGAGCCGGGGTTCAATCCCTGGGCCTGCCACGCTGGCCCCACCCCCCAAGGGTGCTGAGATGGCAACTGAGACTGGTCCTGGTGGTGCATAGCTATAATCCCAGCCCTTGGGAGGCTCTATACAGGCAGATCACTGAGTCCGATCTAGTAGTGAGACCCTGAACACCTTGTAGACCGTTCCCTAAAATACAGGGGGAAAAAGTTTGAAAAATATTTAAGTAATATGTTCATATGAAGGAGCATTTATTTGGGCATATAATAGTCAGGTAATGATGTGTAATAGAGGATATATAGGGGCTTGACCTTGAAGGATGAGTGGAACTTTGCCAGCTGAAAGTGGGAGTAGAAAGTCACATTCAAGGCAAAAGTATGAGACTGATAAATGTATGACTAGACATCATATTAAACAAAAAGTATTAAATCCCACCAGAAACTGTGATTTTGTCCTATAAGTAATGCCAAAGCAATACAGATTTTTAACAAAGGAAGGAGATGATCAGAGTGATACACTAGAATGGTAACCTAGTGACGATTAAAAATGCACTGATACAGATACAGATTAAAATACAGAGGGGACTCTCACAGTGGCAATCAAGAAGTAGTGAGTCAGGGGCAGGAAGGTTGGTTTAACTGCACTTTAGAACTAGAACCAAGTGAAATCAGCCATTGCTTGAAAGGCAGACAGTGCACAAGAAAGAAGAATTAGACTGATTACAAAGCTATGTCCTTTAAAATGGTAGGAAATACCAGAACAGAAGCATATTTTGGATGCAAGATCAGTCTACCTAGGACAGACAGAGTTTGAACTATTAGTTTTTCCTGAAAATAGATATAACAAGTATGATGGTATCCCTCAGAATAATAACATTAATAACTATAATAATCTGTTAATATGAGTAACTATTTGAAGACAACAACATACAATATACCATTGTTGGATTTCTATAATTTTGTTTAGCCAAATTATGCATTATTTCTAATGTGTTTTTTTACTATTTTTTATTCTCTTTAAAAACTTAAAAAGCAAAAAGTAATTTTATTCTAAACTGAATAAGAGTAAGTGGATTAAAAGAAGAATCTTGATACTCTCTCAGGAAATTGCTCATTTCTCCAAGAGAATTCAATTCTTGCAACCCACAGGTAGGAATTCCATAATTAGTTTGCAACATATATCACATTTCCAAATGAAAGTCTCTTGATTTTTTTATATTTTAGGACAGGGTCTACAGGGCCCACAGGATCTCACTTGCCTCTTGATTTAGGCATTGCAACATGAAAAGAAAAAACTACACTGTGTAAAATCAGACAGCGAGCCAATATTTAGGAATAAGCAGAAACAAACAATATTTCCAAACTCATTAAAAACTATTGATTTCTTCCAAAAAGAACAAATTGCACCAAAGTGGTTTGAGTAAAATACTTGACAATAGCTGCCAGCAGTACTTCAGTCATAGACCAGC
Source organism: Ctenomys sociabilis (assembly GCA_004027165.1). Taxonomy (NCBI): domain Eukaryota; kingdom Metazoa; phylum Chordata; class Mammalia; order Rodentia; family Ctenomyidae; genus Ctenomys; species Ctenomys sociabilis. The sequence continues at coordinate 14,455 of PVKA01008588.1, forward strand.
TTCTTACCTCAGCCTCAGACTTCTCACATGTTAGGTGAAGAGTTAAGTGGGTCCCAAGTGGTTATCCAGAGCAACCTTCCTGGAATGAATGAAAAACCTAATGTTCAGGAACATTAAGGAAGTCATTTTGCAAATAAGTGACTAGACTGGAGCTAGAACTTTTGACTCCTGTCTCCCTTTCCAGGTGTGCTTTCCTCAGCCCAATATTTCCAAATATTTCTTTGGGTCATGAATTAACCCAGTCGAGTTGAATTTAACCTATGTCCTGTGGAGCAGGCCTCAGGAGAACCGGGAGCTGCCACTCTGATGAATGAGTGCGGCTGCCTCCAGCTGTTTGAGCAAAACTTCTCAACAGCTGGCTGAAGTGGGGCATGAGTGGCTACACACATGTGTGTTTAAGAAGAAGAAGCTTAGAAAGAAGACAAAGCTTCTTCCTAGGGCTCCTCTGCCCTTTTTATCTGCATTTCCATTTGATATGAAGACTAGTGGCTTCCACTCCCCAGTTACCATCGTCCCTCACTGAGCCCCAAGTCCCCTAGTTATCTGTTGTTGCTCCTGCCTGGAGAGAATGCTAGTGCTCGCTAATGAAACTGACATTTAAACTGCAGAATCTGGGAGGCTACGCTGAAAGGCCTCTCTCCATGCTGTTGCAATAGCAGGTACCAAATGCTTTATTGAAAATGATTGAAAAATCAGACTCCCTGAGAGTAAGACTTATAAATCTATTCAGCAAACTCCCCAGGGGACCTAATGGGCAACCCAAACACAGAATCTACAAAATAATGTGTATACAAACTGTTTCCCCTGAAATTGGATTTTGGTATTCAATCACAATAGCTGATCTAAGACTCTTGGGCAGGAAAAAAGGGCAATGCAAGACTGCTAGAGATTGAATAGCACAGAGAAAGTACTGAGCCTAGAATGCTTTAACCATTCTGTCCAGTATCCCAGGTCTCATACATATGAAACCCTCCTGTGTTGCAGAAATTTCCCAGTGTCCTACATGGAAAGGAAAACTGTATTTTTGTTATTTTCTCCATCTTTCTCTTTAGATTACAGAAAACAAAATTCCAAAAATGATTGAAGTTTTATCTTAATTTCTAAAGGAGAGAAAAAATCTTACTGTAGACAAAATAAGGTAACCAATATACCATTCATATGCTAAATCATTTAACTGTTCTCTGCTGGAGCTCCAAACAAAGATTTATGTGCCTCCAAATCTTCAACTCACTTGACACTTTACATAAGAAAAAGCAGCAGTCCTCTTACTTAGTGAGACTCTCCTAGTGGCTGTTTATAAAGGGAATAGAATAACAAATCATTAGGACATGTTGGAGAGGGGCAAAAAGCATGAATAACTACACTTATTATATTTCATGTGTCAGTCTACTATCGCAGCATTTATAGAGCCCACAGGAGGAATTGCTTGATATTTCTCCTCAGTTAAAACAGCTGGTAAAATTCATAGTTTTTCTGGTTCACAAAAAACCATAGTCTTTGTAAAAGGAGGGTGTTAGGCTTTTAGTAAGTAAGAATAAATGATATCACCATGAAATATTACTTTTCAGCTCATTTTATGCAAGTTCTATGTCACTGTCTAACTTCAATATTTCCCCAGAACCTTCTAAAATCACAGAAAAAAAAAGAAACTATATTGGAAAATTAAATTAGTCCGACAGAATAATATCTCAAGGGAGGGACAATTTTGTTAGGTAGTTTCTTGTAGATAATGTTAGATTGTGTCTGCACAGAGTGTTTCTTCACAAAACATTTCACTTGCTAGCTAAGGTAAACCTTACCACGATATCCGTTACACCAACTTGGAATATTTTTTCCAATAACAATGGTTAATTTGTACTATTTATCAAATGACACACTCAGAGACCATACAATAACTTTCAAGATACTTGAGATACACCAAAATTGTTTCTTATATAATGGGATGAAATCCTTATAGCATCTGTAGTTTAAGCAGAAAAGGTCTGGTGGATTGATAATGTTCTTTTTACTTAAGGTAACTGGTCCCTTTGTGAAAACCAGTACTATAATTTTCTTATAATTTCTTATACATTAGTTACATTTCATAGTAAAAAGGTAAAACAAAAAATAACTCATCTCAGTTCTTTCATCATTGCTTCTATATTGAGAATACATTCCAATTACATAGAAAGGATTTTTTTTAGCAATACACAAACAGAAAGACTAAAAGAGAATAAAATAGAAAGAGAGATGATATAACTCAGTGGGAGAGCAGACACACCAGAGAGAGAAAGAGAGAAGACAGAGACAGAGAGACAGAGACAGAGACAGAAAAGAAGGACGAGGAGCGGGGGAGAAAGGAGGAAGAGAAATACTAGAAGATTAGGAAGTAGAAAGCACATAGATTTGGAAAACAAGAGAAAACTAACTGCCCACAGAGAAAAGACAAGTACAAACCAGAAAGGGCTCAAGAAACGGACCTATCAGATATACCTAAAGTTGAGATGCTATTGGGACTGAAAGGATTGGCAATTGGCTCATTTGAAACAGTTAAACACTCACATGTCCTATTTCATTCTAGAAAAAGACTAGGAAAATTAAACCATAGAAAATTGGAACTGATTGGTCATAGCTAATTTTCCATACAGAAATTTTATCTTCTAAATAGTGGGACGACTTGTACTCCCCCCTGGCTTGACACATAGAATACTAGCCATGAGCCTTACAGATTCCCATCTGTAAAAACTGTGTACAAAGCAAAGATCCACATACTGGGAATTGAGTATACCTTCTACCCATTACCTACAGAAATTCCCATCAATCAACAAACCCCTCTGGAACACAGACACACACACACACACACACACACACACACACACACACAGAGAGAGAGAGAGAGAGAGAGAGACTTTTTGAGCAATTGTTCAATCCCTTACTCTTAATGATGAATAGGCTAGGTTTGAGCCCTGTATCTGGTAACCTAAACAACTAATTTGAAGATAGCATCATGCAATACAGCACCCATTATAGAATTCCTATTACTTTGATTAGTTAAATTTTGTGTTGTTTCTAATGCTGTCTTTCTTTTCCATTTTGTATTTTAAAGAATTAATGAGAACTTTCTTCATTCTTGCGATAAAGAAAAGATCCTAAAAACTTCCAAATAAAATAATGGAAATTAGAAAATCAGCACACTTCTTAACTACAACATTGGCCTGTAGCACAAAATGGCATAGTATATTGAAATTCTGAGGGAAATTTCTACTACATGAATCAACAAAAATCCCAAGGTAAAAACCATGTAGAAGACAAAAAAAAAAAAAAAAAAAAAAAAAAAAAAAAAAAAAAAAAAAAAAAAAAAAAAAAAAAAAAAAAAAAAAAAAAAAAAAAAAAAAAAAAAAAAAAAAAAAAAAAAAAAAAAAAAAAAAAAAGCACTAATCTAGACTATAACAGAAAGTAAGGTGTCTGAAAGGGCAGCTCTACCTAAGGAAAATGTAAAAGTCATAGAAAACTTGATGTACCTGAACATATGGAGAAGAAATTCACATTTCTGGCTCTACATTGATAATAAATTAGTGATAATTGCAAACAAGTGAGGAAACCAAAAAATGGAGAAAGAATAATTTTTTAGTCAAGTGTGAAAGCACATGCCTAATCCCATCACTCTGGGAAGCGGAGGCAAGAAGATCAAAAGTTCAAACCCAGTCTAGAAAGATTAGCAAATTACAAAGACTGTCTCAAAATAAAAATTAAAATAAAATAAGGGCTGGGAAGATAGGCATGGTGGTATATTCTGGAATTTCAGCACTCTGCAAGCCTAAGGCACCCAAACTGAGCAACTTAGCAACTTAATGAGACTCTGTTTTGTTTTGTTTTGTTTTGTTTTTTAATAGAACAAATCTTTTCATTCATTGAACTAAAAGAATGTAGCTGTATATCTCTCCTATTTTGAATATAAGATACAAAATGATTCTTCTTTTGTTTAGTTTTGTCAGAGATGGGTATTCCATTGTCATTTAAATATTGTAGGTGCATGGATTCAGCAAAATACTCCAATATAGTCCAGCAGTCCATAATAATAGTGGGTTGTCCATAGGACTGGCAATGTCAAAAGTTGTGAACCTGTACTGTAACATCATGAAACTCTGTTGTGCCCCAAATTTTCTGATAAAGGAGATTATAGAGCCACAGAGGAAAGAGACTGATGATCTATAGTGTGCCTGGGGAGAGTCACATGAAGAGAAAACTTTCTCTCAGGCTCTCACAGACAGCAAACTGGTCAAGCATTGGCTGTGACTCATCCACATGAATGACACAGACAAAGGAACTACAGAGTAAGGTACAGGATTACAAGATAAACCCTGAGAGTCTTCACTAACCTCATCAGAAACAAAAGCTACATCTTTTGGTACATAGGTCTTGATCTATTTTGGTCTTAACCATCCAGCAGAAAAGTATAAAAATGAGGTATACACCATGGGGTCATAATAATAAGTTGAGCTGTAAATGGCTACAGTCAACAACTTCTTCAGATAACTATTATTGTGGAATGCTGGACTGTGTTGGATTGTGTCGCTGAGTTCAGGCACCTAAATTGGTTAAATGACAATGAAGTGCCCATCTTTGATATGTCTAGACAAAAAAAAAAGGGGTATACAAAGGAAGAACCGTGATGTGTGTGCATGAAGAGTACAGTTAGGATAAATATGCCGTGCTTCTACATAATTCTATGAGAAGCAAGATTTGCACTAATAGTGGTTGGATAAGATATTATGTCAGCTTCTAGTACTATGGACAACCACTAGGAAAATAACAAGGTAGAAAGTACTAATTATTGAATCTGTTATGCAATTCAGGTATTAAAAAAGAAGATAAGTAAACAGCTACACTCTCTTCGTTCACTGATTAGAATTATCTGCTATAATAATGTCTGTAAGTATAATATCATGTATGCACCTTGTACAATACCAAAACATTACAAAAAGTTTGCAATGTATTAATTTATCAAATCTGTCCTGTTAATTTGTCTTGAAACTGTCTCATTGCTATTTGTTCTTCAGTAAAATAAATTAAAAAGTTGACTTGAGCCTTTTACAGTTCAGCATATTTTTCCCATTTTCTTGCACTATGCTTTTATTGTTATTATTGTTGTTGTTATTGTTGTTGTTATTCAAAAATATATTTTAGATCCTTCCATAATGTAGAGAATTTCCTCATTCTATTTCACAGCTGCATAATATTCCATCGGTTCCACTAACCAGGTAATTTATTCAACCAGAAAAGGAGAGTCCTAGCAACAGCGCAGCTCAGAGCTGCACAAATGGTCCGGCCAGGGTGGTGCCTCTGCTACCATTGCTTGGTTTTCTGGGAGCTTTCTAATCACTCATCAGATTTGTGTCACTCATCAAATTGAGTCTGGCAGGTGTGTGCCGAACTCAAGCTCTCACAGCAGGGCATAGTGAAGTCTCAAGCCATGAGTAAGACATTAGGGAGTCTCAAAATAAAAAATAAAAATCATTTGGAGGTACAGTTCAGTGCAAAGTCCTTAAGTACAATCCCCAGTTCAACACATACACACAAATGAATAAATTTTACTCAAGAAGAAGAAAAAATTATCCAAGTACTTCAGTCAAGATATATCACAGAAGATATACTTCATATGCCACCTGAAACACACCAAAACAGACAAAAATATGCAAAATAATAATCATCAAAATACTCAACATTAAGCAACAAAAGCTTCTGATCTCATGAAGAATGTACAACAATATTATAATACAGATTTTTCAAGCGAACACAAAACACCATATTATAGGCCATTTTTAAAAGTCATAATGTCAAATAAGTATAGGAAGATGCTTAGCATCTCATAATTTCAAGAAATTACAAATTAACACCACAAGGAAATATCACTGCAAACTTACTAAAATGGTTAAAACTCAAAACACAGATGATATCAAAAGCCAGTAAAAAAGGAGAGAAAAGTAATACAACGGCTCATTCATTTAATTTGTTTTACAGTTCTGGAAAAGATGACATTTGTGTCTGTGGGAGCAAGATGGCTACAGTTGTGTTTATCACCCTCTGCAGTGTTTGCAAACAAAAGAAATTTTTTCCAAGTGTTTCTGTTTGTGAACCAAATTGTTTGCAAACAAAAGTGTTTATGGGGCCAAGGTACCACTGCATCTTTCTTCAGACTTCATTAAGTTCATGGACAAGAACCCCAATAAAAAAAAGTTAAACTTACAAATTTGTTTAATGTGAGTTTTATGTGACACAGGAGCATTTAGGAAGGAAGACCCCAAACGACAAGAGAACTGCGGAGAGCCATGAAGATTCATGATTTAAGAAGAGCGTGACCTGATAATGGTAAATGGAGGAGGCCTAAGCAAGGCCTTCTTATTCATACTTTGGTGTGTCTGCATCTACAATGATTATGACATCATTTTTCCTTTGGCTATCTGGAGGTCTTCTGTTCTATTTTTGAAGCAATGTCAGTCAGCTTGGTTCATGTCCATCTTCAGAGGAGAAAGCTAAGGGGAGATGAATGAAGAGACACCTCTTCCATTCAAGGACAGGGCCTGGATCCACAAAGAAAAGCAAAAGAGGAAAATGGAAAAACTCATAACCTGTCTTGCCTCTACCACCATCTGTAACTACATCCTATGTTTTATTAAGCAATGGCTAAATATGAATATGTAAGAGAGCAAGTAAAGCTAACTGAAAGAAGATCTGCTAGAGACTAGATTTGGAGAGTTCTCCTTCCTGGTTTCAGCAAAGTCCAGAGAGCACAGGAATGTGGCAGAACGTGGTACTACTGTTGGTTGCATCATGTAATTTTACCTGTGACCTGTAGGTTGGCAAACTATCTGTCACATGTTCTTGGTAACAGAATGCAATGAAGCATCTATCAACTCTACAAAAGCAGTGCTTCTAATCTAGCCACACAAAAGGGATGGAGAATGTTTAAGATGAACAAGGAACTTTGCAATTAGCTAAGCAACAAAAACTTGCTAAGAAGAGCAATAAGTGACTGAGCCATGCTGGTATCGACTATGACAATCTTCCTTTTATTTTATAATAAATTGTCATCTTCTCCCTGTTTGTAATGGAATAATAAAAGAGCATGCCTTCTGGAGCTTTATTACCAGTGACATTAGTGTGTGTTTGAAACAATTTGTTTATATTTGCCCTTGTTGAACATCTCTTGATAAATAAGGTAATGTGATGGTAGCATTTGTGAGAAAAGTTATTGTTGTGAGTCATTTGCAATGTACACAGTGGAATTTAGAGTTCCTATTTTTTTCTTTGTAAGATAAATTACATGTTTCAGTCCACTTTGTGTTGCTCAACAAAATACCTGATACCAGATATTTATGAAGAAAGGAGATTTTTTGCTTACACTTTTGGAGGCTACAAAGGCCAAGCTCAGACAGCCACATCTTGCAAGGACACTTTGCTGCAACATAGCATGGTGGATGGTAGCACAATACGGAGGCAAATACAAAGGTGGGGATGGTACACATTGAAAAGCCAGACAGGGAGATAGCCTCCTTATCACACCCAGCTCTCTCAGCACTAATCCAGTTTCAAGGGACCCTACTCATTCACAGGATGTGGACATTAGTCCCTCCCCAGATGCTACTTCCATGGCTTATTTATTTCCCACTAGCCCCCACAAATCTCTAAAGCTCTGTCACCTCTCAGTACCATTACATTGGATACCAGTCTTCCAACACACAGTACTTTGGGGGAGAGACCATATGTACACCATAACACAACCATGTCATTAAAAAAAATAGTCTTCATCTCCAGCTATCACAAGTCAGTGCAAATCTATTCCAGCACACCACTATTCAGACCCCATCTTTAAATCCAAAAATATTAATCATCCCTCATTTTGGAGTTTACTTTTTATGTGCTTGCAGTTCATAATGGTTACATTTATTGTGGGGAGTTGGTATATGTACACCACACTTCTTAATTCTTTTTATGCTTCGGACCCTGCCTGCCATTTTGGTCCCTTTTCATTTGCAAAAGCTTTATCTTCATTTTTTTTCTTTCATTTTTATTTTCATCCTTTCTCTCCTTTCCCTCAGTATCCTTCCATTTTCTTTCACCTTTCCATTTGAAAAATATCTCCCTACTTATTACTTTGTTTAATTTATGTATTTGGAACAAGGTCTCCACTACACAGCTTGGACTCATAGTGATCTTCCTTTTTCAATCTCCCCAGCACTGGTATTGTAGACGTGTTCCACCATGCCTGGACTTGGTGGCTGGCTTAGTGTGTGGCATGTGTTGCCAGGGATCAAACCCCAGTCCCTGCACCTGCCTACACAGGCCCCAAATCTGCTGAGCTACTCCCTACTTATCTTTAATTTTGCTCTGTATTTATATTGTGGGTTTCTCATATCACAAATCTTGTGTGTCTGATTTATTTCATTTAACATTATGGTCTCAAGATGCATCCATTTATGAATGACTCAGGTCTATGCAGAACATTACTTCACCATGTGTAAATGCCACATGCTCTGTGCCTGTTCATCCATTTATAGGTATATAAGCTGTTTCCAAAGTTAAGTGTAATAAAAATTGTGTTACTACAAACACAGGTATGGAACTTTCACTGTATTATACTGTCTCTAACTCTTTGGAAAAAAATACCTAAAAGGGTCAAATGGAAATTCTACTTTTAGCTTTTTGAAGAATCTCCATACCATCTTCCATAGTAATTCTACTATTTTATACAGTATTTCCATCAACATGTGGGAAGATTCCCTTTTCATCCCACAGTCCTGCCAGAATTTCATTTCTTAATGATAACCATTCTTTCTGCAGTAAGATGGAATCTTACTGTTGTTTTAATTTGTATTTCTATATTGGCCAGATATGTTTAACAGTTTTTTTATATACTTATTGGCCATTATCATGTATAGAGGTGTCTATACATTTAAATTGCCCATTTGTAATTTGTCCTATTATTTTGAAATGGCACAGTTGTGTCTGCATCTTCTAAATTGTTCCGTTGATAAGTCTATTTTTCTTGCCAGTACCATGCTGATCTTATCACAATAGCTGTGTAGTATAACTTTTAGTCAGGGATTGTAATTACCTCTGCCTTCCCTTTGTTGTCCAGGATTGCCTTTGGTATTCTAAGCTTTTCTAGCTTCAAATAAATATTAGGAATGGTCTCTATAGCTGTGTGAGGTATGTTGGTGGAAGTTTCATAGGGATTTAATTAAATGGGAATAACAATTTTGAAAGTATGGCCATTTTCACAATGGTGGTTCTTCCTATACATGAGCAAGGATTATCTTTCCATTTTCTGAAATCCTCTTTGATCTTTTTTTTTTCAGAGTATTGTGGTTTTCATAGAATAGATCTTTTACTTCTTTTGTTAGATTAATTCCTAAGTATTTCATTTTTGGGGTGCTATTGTTAAGGGTGTTGTTTCACTAATTTCTCTCTCAGTGAGTTGGTTATCTATCTAGAGGAATTCTTATTCATGTTGGCATGTTATGCTACTGAATTTGTCTATTAATTCTAGAAGATTCCTGGTACAGTTTTTGGTCTTCCAAGTAGAGTATCATGTCATCTACAAATAATGCTAATTTAACTTTTTCTTTACCTATTTGTATTCCTTTTATTTCTCTCTCTTGTCTAATGGCTATAACTAATGGTTCCAGAGCTATATTACATAGAAGTAGTGACAGAGTACATTCTTATCCTGTACCAGATCTGAGAGTAAGTAAAAGATTTCACTTTTTCTCCATTTAGAATTATGTTGCCTATTGGTTTGTAATGGAAGACTTTATCAGATTGACCTAGAGGCCATCTATTCCAATTTGCTGTAGGACTTTGATCATGAATGAGTTTTGGATTTTTCATAAGAATTTTCTGCCTTTTCTGATCATCTTAAGTGGTTTTTCACTTTGGCTTTATTGATATAATATATTATGGAATGTCTGGGAGAGCTTCTGCATGCCCCTGCACCTGCTGGACCCCACCGGACCAAATGCAGGTCCTCTGCATGAGTGAAACATTTTGCCACATTCTCAAGACCCCTCCACCCTTCTAGAGCCAGCCCAAGACCACTTATGAATGACAACTTCTGCTGCGCTCTTGGGACACAGCCAAACCCTTCCAAGCCCAGGCCTTTCAAGTGTGTGGGAGAGCTTCTGCACTCTCCTGCACTCTCTGGACAAAGCCTAGACCCACCAAGTGAGAGAAACTTTTCCCTGTGTTCTCCAGAGCTCCCCTGCCTGTGCAGAGCCAGCCCAACCCTACCCTTTGAGTGAGAACTTGCTCCATGCTCTTGGGGGCTCTCCAGACCCACCTAAACCCAGGGCCTGTGAGTGTGAGGGAGAGCTTCTGTGCTCTCCTACCCCTCCACCTCTTCAGAAGCAGCTCAGGCCTGGCATGCAGGCCTGAGGTGAAACCCTGCAGCTGAAGTCCCTACAGTGAGACTAAGGTCAAAACCACACAGCTAATACAGGAGCAGAACATCTTCCAGAGGAGCACAAGAGGCTCACCTCAAAGGGAAGTAACAGGAAGGAGCTGAGCACAGTACACAGAGCCAAGCCAGGAACAACAGGATGAACTAGATACTGGTGTATTAGCACCTGAATTTTAGTAGGTGCTAAGATTACAACTACGCCAAACCTCTACACCAGAGATAAGTGGATAGTGCTACACAAAATCACAAAGAGAAGGAGCAAAATGCAATCCCAGGTACCGAGCACACCCAGAACAAGTACAGAGGACATTAACACAGCTGAAATATCTAAATTAATAGCATATGAAGTAAAGAAACAACAGCAAAAAAGTATAGAGGAACTCATATCAGCATTAATTCCTGAAATAAAAAAAGAAATCTATGAATTTACAGTGTCTGAACTAAAGAAACAACAGCAAAAAAATATAGAGGAATTAAGATCGAAATTAATCTCTCAAATGAAAAAAGAAATCTCTGAATTAAGACCATCTGAAATAAAGAATCAAATGCAGAAATATATAGAGGAAATCAGATCAGAAATAAACTCTGAAGTAAATGAATGAATAACTGATTATCAAGAAGACACTGATCAAAAAAAAAGAGGAGATTAGAAAAGAGATGGGTTCCTTGAATGAGCAATACAAGAAAGAAATGGGTCGCATGAAGCAGACTTAAAGAGAAATAGAGGAACTTAAAATTTCAATCATAAGCTTGCAAGACCATTTGAGTAAAAGTGAAGAGAAAGAGTTTCAGATCTTGAAGATGACATCGCACCTAGAGAAAAGATAAGAAAAGACTTCTTAAAAACAACTAGGATGCAGGAAAAAGTAATAACATCACCTGCAAGACAATGCAAAGATGAATAACTTGAGACTAATAGGCATCAATGAGAAAGAAGGAGGCAACACAAATGATATAAAAAGAATATGGGCAAAAGTACTAGCAGAAAACAAATATGAGGAAACAACCTGATATTCAGGACACCAAAACATATAGAACTCCAACCAATTTCCACCCAATTAGAAATACACTGAGACACATAACAGTCAAGATCCCAGAGATGCAGCACAAGAATAATATACAGAAAGCCACTAGAGAAAAGAAACAGATCACATTTAAAGGAAAACCTATGAGAATAATGGCCAACTTCCCTTCACAAACCGTGAAGGCAAGAAGAGCATGGAGCAGAGTACTTCAAGTCCTCTATGAAAACAAACTCCAGCCCAGACTACTATGCCCTGAAAAACTGTCTTTGAAGTTTGAAGGAGAAGTGAAATACTTCCATGACAAAGAACAACTAAAGAATTTCATGACGATGAAGCCAACGCTACACAAACTACTGAAAGATGTTCTAGAGAGAAACCAAAATGACATGAACTCCACAAATGAGAACAGAAGGAACCCACTAAATAGGGTAAATTGAACACAGAAGAAAAAGGAGTAAACAACAGCATGCAAATAACATCAATCATAAATCAACACATCTCAATTATAAAAATGAGTGTAAATGGACTCAGTTCACCAATTACAAGAATTAGACTGGCACAGTGGATTAGGAAACAAAAATCGAACAATATGCTGTATACAAGACAATATATATTACATAACAGATCTTAACACCACCTTACCCCAAAAAAGAGAGGTCAGCCAGACAAAAAATTAACAAAGAAGTAGTAGAAATGAACCAGAGCTTGGAACAAATGGACTTAGTGGACATATACGTTTTTTCAGCTGCACATGGGCCATTTTCTAAAATAGACCATATACTAGCCCATAGGTCACGCTTAAGTATATGCAAGAGAACAGACATGATCTCAGGCACATTATCTGATCACAGCACAATGAAAGTAGAAATAAACAAGACAAGAAAACAGAAAAACACCACAAATACATGTAAATTATACAACAAATTACTCAGAAACCAATGGGTCACAGATGAAATTAAACGGGAAATTCAAAAATATCTACAATTCAATGAAAATTCAAACACAACTTATCGGAATTTGTGGGATGTGATGAGAGCATTCCTCAGAGAGAAATTGATAGCTGTGAAAACAGAACAGGAACAAATAAACACCCAAATATTGCACCTCTAGCTTCTAGAAAAGGAAGAAGAAACCAAACCCAGAGCCCAAAAAGGGAAGAAATCACAAAAATTATAGCAGAAATTAATTCAATTGAGATGAAAAAAACAGTTCAAAGAATTAACAAATCAAAAAGCTGGTTCTTTGAAAGACTGAATAAAATCAATAAGGCCCTAGCTAACCTCATTAAAAAGAGGAGAAAAAATTCAAATGCAAGCAATAAGGAAAGAAAAGGATGTAACTACAGCAGACCCAGAAGAAATTCAGAAGATTAACAGTAGCTACTTTGAGAACATTTACTCTCACACAATAGAAGACATACAAGACATGGACAGATTCCTAGAAAGGTACAAATTACCAAGACTGAGTCAACAAGACATAAGAACTCTCAAAAGCCCAACAACAGCCAGTGAAATACACAATGCAATAAAGACTGGCAAAGAAAAGTCTAGGTCCTGATGGATTCACAGCTGAATTCTACAAGAAATTTACAGACAATATAATCCTTATACTCCTCACAATCTTCAATGAAATTCAGAAGGAATCAATCCTCCCAAAATCATTCCTGGAGGCAAGTATTATACTGATACCAAAACCAAGGAAAGATGCAACTAAAAAGAAAACTACAAGCCAGTCTCCCTCATGAACATGGATGCAAAACTCCTCAATAAAGTCCTAGCAAACAGAATACAACAAGAAGATTATACACCATGACCAGGTAGGATTCATCTCAGGGATGCAAGGACAGTTCAATATATGAAAATCTATAAATGTAATACATCATATCAGTAGAGCCAAATCTAAAACCCACATGATCCTCTCAATTTTTGCAGAAAAGGATTTTGACAAAGTTCATATACAAAGTCCTACAGAAAATTGGAATAGATGGCCTGTGCCAGCTGGACCTCATGTGACTAAGACTAGGCTCACGATATAAGACCTTTTGCCTTTCATCACACTCTTGGGGCCCCTTCACCCCTCCAGAGCCAGCTGAAGCCTGCGTTGTGAGTGAGAACTTGCACTGCGCTCTATGGACCCCCCTATGCCCATCCAAGCAAAGGCCCAGTGAGTGTGTAGGAGAGCTTCTGAGCTCTCATGAGCCTCCTGGACTCCACCAGACCCAGCCCAGGTCCTGCATACAGCCTTGTGAAACTCTGCAGCTGAAGTCTCTGCAGAGAGACTAGGGGCCAAAATCATCCAGCTACTATAGGAGGAGAACACCTTGCCAGAGGGTCACAACAGCTTCACCTTCAAGGGCTGCAACACAAAGAAGCTGAGCACAGTATTCAGACCCAAGCCAGGCACTAATGGATGAACTCAAATTTAGTAGATCTGCACCTGAATTTTAGTAGGAGGTAAGATTACAACTGCACCAAATGTCAGAGGACAGAGTCATACAAAATGACAAAGAGAAGCAGCAAAATACAATCTCAGGTCCCAAGCTCACCCAGAACAAGTGCACAGGACAATAGCACAGCTGAAATGTCTGAATTAATTGCATCTGAAGTAAAGAAACAAAAGCAGAAAAATATAGAGGAAATCAGATCAAAAATAATCTCTAAAGTAAAAAAATTAATAACTGCTTCTCAAAAAGACACATAAAAATAGAGAGGATTAGAAAAGGGACAGATTCCTTGAATGAGCAATACAGGAAAGAAATAGATTGCATGAAGCAGAGTCAAAGATTTATAGAGGAACTTAAAATTTCAATCAAAACCTTGCAAAGCCATCTGAGTGAAACTGAAGATAGAGTTTCAGATCTTGAAGATGCTTTCATAGCGAGTCAAAAGGTCAGAAAAGGTGTCTTAAAAACAACTGAGATGCAAGAAAAAATAGTTCATCACCTTCTAGACGATGCAAGGACGAACAATCTTTGCATTAATGAAACTAATAGGCATCAATGAGAATGAAGGAGTCAATATAAATGATATAAAAAGAATATGGGCAGAAGTAATACCAGAAAACTTCCCAAATATGAGGGGAAAATCTGACATTAAGTTATATGAAGCATACAGAATTCCAAATAACTTCAACCCAATTAAAAATATGCTGAGACATATAATAGTCAAGATCCCAGAAATACAACAAAAGAACAATATATTGAAAACAGCTAGAGAAAAGAAACAGATCACATCTACAGGAAAAAGAATCAGAGTAACAGGAAACTTCTCTTCACAAACCATAAAGGCAAGTAGAGCATGGAACATAGTACTTCAAGTCCTCTATGAAAACAAATTCAAGCACAGAATACTATGCACTGTAAAACTCTCTTTCAAGTTGGATGGAGAAGTGAAATACTTCCATGACAAAGAACAACTAAAGAATTTCAAGATGACAAAGCCAACCCTCCACAGACCACTGAATGATGTCCTACAGAGGGACCAAAATGGGCAGAATTCCATGATCAAGAACAAAGGAACCCACTAAACAGGGGAAACAATCACACACAGGAGAAAAATGAGTAAACAACAGCACATAAATAACATGTTGATTGTAACTCAATAAATCTCAATTATAACCATCAATGTAAATGGGCTAAATTCACCAATTACAAGAAATAGACTGGCATAGTGGATTAGGAAGCAAGTTCTAACAATACACAGTATACAAGAAACACACTCAACTAATAAAGAAATTCATAGGCTGAAAGTCAAAGGATGGAAAATAATATTACACGACCCAGCATCTCAGAAAAAATCAGGGGTAGCAATCCTGTTCTCAGACCATCTAAACTTCAAACCAAAAATGATCACACAAAATAAAGAAGACCACTATATACTGGTTGGGGAAAAATTCAAGAGGAAGGGCTAACACTCATAAATGTAACTACACCAAACACGGGAGCACATACTCTGTAAGACAAATCTTTGTGGACATGAAAAATCTAATATCCAATACCACAATCTTAACAGTAGACCTTAACATCACCCCATAACAAAAAGATAGGTCAAGCAGACTATAAATTAGAAAAAAAGAACCAAAACTGAACCAGAGATTGGAACAAATGGACTTAGAAGACATACCCAGGAAAACTGAATATACATTTTTTTCAACTGCACATGGATCATTTTCTAAAATAGACCATAAAATAGCTCATAGGTCGTGCTTAAGTATATGCAAGAAAACAGAAATTATCCCATGCATACTATCTGACCACAGTGCAATGAAACTAGAAATAAACTAGACAAGAAACCAGAAAAACCCGCTAACTACATGGAAATTAAACAACATCCCACTAAGAAACCAATGGGTCACAGATGAAATTAAACAAAAAATTCAACCATATCAAAAATTCAATGAAAATTCAAGCACAATTTATAGGAATTTATGAGATGCAATGAAAGCAGTTCTCAGAGGGAAATTTATAGCTGTGAACTCACACATTAGGAAAAGAGAATAGAAACAAAAAAACAGCATAATATTGCTCCTCCAACACCTAGAAAAAGAACAGCAAACCAAATCCAAAGCCCAAATACAGAAAGAAATCATAAAAATTGTAGCAAAAATTAATTCAATTGAAAGGAAGAAAACTGTTTAAGGAATTAACAAAAAAAAGTGGTTCTTTCAAAGATTAAATAAAGATAAATAAAATTGATAAGCCCCTCACTAACTTCATCAAAAAGAGAAAAGAAAAAATTCAAATACAAGCAATAAGGAATGAAATGGGTGTAACTACCACAGATCCACTGGAAATTCAGAAGATTATCAGTAGCTACTTTGAGAACCTTAACATCCCACAGTAGAAGAAACAGAAAAAAGGGACAGAATCCTAGATGGATTCACAGCTGATTTCTACAAGAAATTTACAGAAGATATAATCCCCATACTCCTCAAACTCTTCAATGAATTTGAAAAAGAAAGGGGCCTGCCCATTAGCTCATTTGTTTCAGTGATTGCTTAAACACAGCAGTCAGTCTCAGGGTGCTGTGGTTTCATCCCCAGATGCTCAAGCCATACCAGACCTGCCCCAAATGCATACTGAGCAAGAAAAAAAAAAAAAAGAAAGAAACACTCTGAATTTGAAAAGGAAACAATCCTCCCAAAATCATCCCTGCAGACAAATATTATACTGATACCAAAACCAGGGAAAAGATGAAGCTAAAAAAGAGATCTATAAGTCATTCGTGTTCAAAGTCCTACAGAAAACTGGAATAGATGGCCTCTACTTCAAACTAATAAAAGGCATCTATGACACATGAACAGCAAAGATAATTCTAAATGGCGAAAAGCTGAAATGTTTTACAAGACAAAGTTATCATCACCTCTCCTATTTAATATAATTTTGGAATCATTACCTTGAGCCATTAGACAAGAGAGATAAAAAAAGGAATAAGTATAGGTAACAAAGAAGTTAAATTATCATTATTTGCAGATGACACGATACATTACTTGGAAGACCCAAAAAACTCCAAGAAGCGAATAGAATTGATACACAAATTCACTGGCATAGCAGGATACAAAGTCATTAGCCAAAAATCAATAGCATTCTTCTACACAGATAACAAACACACTGAGAGGGAAATTAGAGAAATAATACCTTTTACAGTATCACTGTGGAAAAATAAATTACTTGGAATGAATCTAATTAAAGAAGTCAAATATCTTTTCTTTGAAAATTACAGTACTTTGAAAAAAGAGATTGTAGAGGATTTCAGAAAATGGAAAGATAGTCCCTGCTCCTGGATAAGAAAAACCAGCATTGTGAAGATGGACATGCTCCCAAAATTGTTGTACAAATTTAATGCAATCCCTATGAAACAGCCACAAACATACCTCCCAGATCTAAAGAAATTGTTCCTAAAATTTATTTGGAATCATAAAAGGCCTGGAATACCAAAGACAATCCTGGGTAACAAACACAAGGCAAGAGGCATTAAAATTTCTGACTTGAAGTTATACTACAAAGCTACTGTGATAAAATCAGCATGCTACAGGTAACAAAATAGACCTGAGGAACAATAGAGAGATTAGAAGAGGCAAAGGCCTCCACAAGCATACTTAGCCACCTGATCTTCGACAAAGGGGCCAAACATGCTTGTTGGAAGAACGATAGCCTCTTTAGAATACAGTGCTGGAAAAACTGGCTCTCTACATGTCAAAAACTAAAACTTGATCCAGGCCTATCACCATGCACTAAGCTAAAGTCAAAATGGATTAAAGATCTAAACATTAAAAACAGCAACACTGGGGGAACTACCCACTCGGGCACCCCTCTTGTCCCTTTCTCGGAAAGGAGCTTTCTTTCCTTCAATAAATCTATTCTGCTCATAAAAATAAATAAATAAATAACATGAAAATCATAAGTCAACACATCTCAATAAAAATAAAGACGGCAACACTAAATCCTCTGGAAGAGAAAGTAGAGGGAACTCTTGAAGACATAGGAGTAGGCAAAAAGTTCATGAACAAAGATCAAATCAATCGAGTTGAAAGAATTAACAACTTTCTCTTATTGAAAAGTTTTTGCACAGCAAAAGAAATTACCAAGAAAGTGAAAAGAAACCCACAAATTTGGAAAAAATCTTAAGTAGTAAGCGCTCAGACAAAGGTCTGCTCTCAAGAATTTATAAACAACTAAAAAACATTAGGACCCATAAATTTAAAGACCCAATCCAAAAATTGACATCCAAGATGAACATACACTTATCAGAGGATGAAATTAAAGAAGCGAATAAATATATGAAAAAATGCTCCACATCACTAGCCATCTGTGCAATTCAAATTAAAACAACATTGAAATACCATCTCACCCAAGAAAGAATGGCTATCATAAACAAATCACCTAACAACAAATGTTGGAAAGGCTTTTAACCTTTCCAACCCTTCTACATTGCCGGTGGGAATGTAGACTGGTGCAAGCATTATGGAAATCATTGTGGAGAATCCTGCAAAAACTAAGACTGGAAATCCCATTCAAGCCAGCTATCACCATACTGGGAATTCTCCCAGAGGAACTGAAAACATCACATCATAGTGATATATGTGTACCTGTGTTCATAGCAACACTATATGTGATAGCCAAATCTTGGAAACAACCAAGACACCCATCACCTGAGGAATGGATGAAAAAGATGTGGTTTTTTTATACAATGGAATATTACTCATCTATAAAGAATGATAAACTTGAAGCATTTATATTTAAATGGATGCCACTTGAAGATATACTCGTAAGTGAAATAAACCAGACCCACATGTGTAAATATCATATACTCTCACTAGTATAAGAACTCAAAAGAAGAAATACAAATAGAAAGATATAACACAATCAAAAGGAAAGGGAAAACTTGAGGACTGGACAATGAAGAGAGGGCCAGGAGAAAAGCTTGAAAGCATGACAGGGCAAAGCCACAAATTTGTAAGCACAAGATGGGTAAGACAATGATCCTGAGAAACATCAACGGGTTTTTGAAACTAGAAGTTAATTGGCAGGATTGTAACCCTGACTAACCATATATACTGATACCTGCGAACTAAGCAACTTCACTGAAGCAATGTGTAATAGTAGGGTCATGATTTGAATGCATATGATTCTGGTCTTCTAAATACATACTGCTTTTCATGACATACCAATTATTGCCATAATGTCTTCTCAAGAAGACATTTGTTTTAAATACAAAATAATAAATGAAAAAAGAGACAAGAAAAAATTGTCACATGACTGTCCCATTACAATGCTGTATATGGTTAGATTTCTAAATTTCTGTGTAAAACATATGTAATTGTTTATTCCTACTTTTTTTAGATATTTTTTTATTTTTTTAATTTTTTTCACATTCTATAGGGACTTAAAATTTAACATATCAATACTTGATGGAAAATACTTGTTCCATGTTATACCTAAGATGTTGTATATTCAGACAGATAGTGAGGTTAAACCCAACTGCATATGCTGTAGGGTAATAATGAATTTCTCTTCTGGAATGTTATCAACCTAAGTTTGCAGACCAAATAGTAGAGAAAAAGAAGGGCTATGAGGCTAGCCAACACTTTCAAAGTCAGTGAAGACTCAGGGCATAAGAGAATGTGTACTGTAACATCATGTAACTCAGTTGTGTCCCAAATTTTCTGACCAAGGAGATTACGGGGCCATAGAGGAATGTGACTGATGATGTAGAGTGTACATGAGGAGAGACACATGGAGAGAAAACATTCTCTCAGGCTTTCACAGTGAGCAAATCGGTCAAATAATGGCCATGACTTATCCACATGGCTGATACTGGCAAAGGATCTACAGACTGTGGTACAGGGTTTCAAGATAAATCCTGAGGGTACATGACTGACTTTATCAGATACAAAAGCTACATTTCTTATTATATAGGTCTTGCTGGTCTTAACCATCCAACAGAAAAGTATAAAGATGAAGTATAAAAACTAAAGCCATATTAATATGCTGAGCTGTAAAAGTCTCAAGTGGACAACTTCTGACATTGCCAATCCTACGAATAAACCATTACCATTATGCACTATCTGACTTGGAATATTTTGCTGAATTCACACACCAACAATATTTAAATGACAATGGAATACCCTTCTCTGGCAAAACTAAACAAAAAAGGGATACAAATGAATGACCATTTTGTAGCTGTGTATTCAAACTAGTTAGGATAGATATACAGTCTGTTACATTCTCTTATTTCAATGAATAAAAAGATTTGTTCTAATAGTGTTTGTGGACAGAATATCATATCTGCACATTGTACAATGAATAACCACTAAGTCAACAATATGCAATGTATTATTTTTTTTTTTTTTTGTCTTTTTTTTTTTTTGAGACAGGGTCTCACTATGCAGTTCAGGCTGGCCTTAAGCTCACTTTGTAGCTCAGGCTGGTCTCGAACTCACAACAATCCTCCTGTCTCAGCCTCCCGAGTGCTGGGATTACAAGCATGCGCCACCGCGCCCGGCTCTGCAATGTATTATTTATTATTGAAACTGTCCTACCATCGGTTTTGAAACTGTCTCATTATTATTTGTTTCCCAATAAAATTATTTTTTAAAAGTCATTAAGAAGGCTGAACAAATAGCTCAGTGGATTAAGAGGCCTTCAAGCAAGCAGGTGCAGGGGCCAGGCGTTTGATCCCCGGAGTGACCTGCCTGCCCCGTCCCTGGGGTGTGCTGAGATGGCAATTGAGGGTGAGCATCATGCCGTGCACCTGTAAGGCCAGCCTGGGAAGCTATGAACAGATTTATTTATCACTATGCATTCGATCTAGTAGTGAGATCCTGGAGCTCCTGGAGACCCTTCCCTAAAATACAAAAAAAAAAAAAAAATCATTAAGAAAATGATTACCACTAATTTCAGATTTATGACAGAAAAGTTTTGTTGCCACAACCAACCTAAATTGTTACAGAATATAGATGATTTATAAGTCTGGGAATTTTAAAATTCTTATTAAAAAGACATTAACTTCTTAATTAACTTTAAAAAATCATTAAAACATCTACAAAGGGAAAACCATAAGATATGTAAAATCTATCCTTTTATTTAATATCCCACACTTGTTATAGTTATCCTCAAACTGTGTAACAGTGCTTGAAAATCTGATACATTTAGAGAAATTTTGGTAATTTTTGAGCTAAACTTTTCAGGTTAAGAATTCCTATGACACAGTTAAGTTATAACATGGTTGTACTTTCATCTCTCTGCAAAAGAATCCTCTATAAAAATTACTATGAAACATTTTAATCAAGGTCTCATTACAAATCATAATATTTTGTTCCTTGTCCTTTTCAAAATGCCTAGGTATTATAAACAGCAAAAATGTGCATACTTGTAAAAATCACGCATATGGTAGAATAACTATAAAATAGACTAAATATTGGTAGATATTTTTTATTAAAACTATGGTATTTTATTAAATCTTATATGTAATATTTCAATAAAATAGTATTATATAATGGATGCCTTATCTTTAAAATATAATTTTCCTTTTTAAATTAAAAAAAGATATATTACATTTATAGACTTGCATATGTTGAACCATCTTTGCATGCTTGTCGTGGTGTGCAATATTCTTCATTATTTACTGTTCTCTATTTGTGAGTATTTTATTAAGTATTTTACTATCTAAGTTCATGAGGGAGATTGGTCTGTAATTGTCTCTTTCTTGAATCTTTCTCTTGTGGTGGTGTCAGTATAATACTTGCCTCCAGGAACAACTTTGGGAGACTTGCTTCCTCTTCAGTTTCACTGAAGAGTTGGAGGAGTATTGGCATTAAACCTTCTCTAAATTTCTTCTGTAATCCATCTCTGAATTCATCAGGACCTGGACTTTCCTTTGTTCATACGTTTTTCATTACATTTTCAATTTCATTGGCTGAGAGTCCATTATTCTTACTTCTTTATATCTTCTTAATCCAGTTTTCTTAATTTGTACCTATCTAGGAAGCTGTCCATTTCTTCTGTGTCTTCAATTCTGTTAGAGTAAAGATTTTCAAAATAGCTACTGACCATCTTCTGAATCTCCACAGGATATGTAGTAATTTTTTCCTTTTCATTCCTTATTGCTTGAATTTAAGTTTTTCTTTCCTCTTTTTAATAAGGTTGGCTAGGGGTTTATCAATTTTATTTAATCTTTCAAAGAACCAGCTTTTCTATTTATTAATTCTTTGTATTGTTTTCTTTGTCTCAGTTACATTAATTTCTGCTCTAATCTTTATGATTTCCTCCCATTTTGGGGCTTTGGTCTTGATTTGCTCTTCTTTTCCTAAGAGCTTAAAGTGCAGCATTAGGGTATTTATTTGTTCTCACTCTGTTTTCCTACTGTATGAGTCCACCACTGTACATTTCACTCTGAGAACGACTTTCATTGCATTCCACAAATTCTGGTTGTGTTTCAATTTTTGTTGGATTGTAGATATTGTTTAATTTATTGTTTAATTTCATCTGTAACTCATTGGTTATAGAGGAGGTTGTTATTTAATTTCCATGCGTTTATAGGGGTTTGTGCTTTGTTTTGTCATTAATTTCCAGTTTCACTACACTGTAATCAGATAATATGCATGGGATAATTTTTGTTTTCTTGCATTTACTTAAGCATGATCTATGGGCTAAAATGTGGTCCAGTTTAGAAAACATCCCATGTACAGCTGAAAATAATGTGTATTAAGATGTTGTTGTGTACAACACTCTATTTAAATCCTACTAAGTCCATTTGCTCAAAGGTTTGGTTCAGTTCTACTACTTTCTTGCTAAATTTTTGTCTGCTTGACCTACCTTTTTGAGATATAGAAGTGTTAAAGTCCCCTGTTAAGATTGTGAGATTGATTATTAGATTTTTCATGTCCTTTGAAATTTGCTTTATATAGTTGTGTGCTCTCATAGTGGTGCACACATAATCATGACTGTTATCTCTTTCTGCTGAATTTTTTCCCTAACCAGTGTGTAGTGACCTTCTTTATATTACTTGATCATTCTTGGTTGGAAGCTCAGATTATCTGTGAACAGAAAAGCAAGTTCCCCCTTGCTTTTCTCTGAGTTCCTAGAGCATGGAGTATTTTCTATTCTTGGACTTTCAGCCTTGAATTTCTTTATGGGTTAAGTTTGTTTCTTATATACAGCATATTGTTGGATTTTGTTTCTTAATCCACTCTGCCAAACATTTTCTTTTAATTGGTGAATTCAGTCAATTTACATTGGTGGTTATAATTTAAATGTATTGGCTTATTTTTCATATTATTTTCCTGCTGTTGGTTCCCTACTTTTCTTCTGTGTTTAACTGTTTGCAATGTTTGATGGTTCTTTCTGTTGTCATTTTTGAAATTGTGGTCATTTTGATCCCTTTCTAGAATTTCTTATAGTACTCTGTTGGTTTGGTCATCACGAATTCCTTTAGATGTTCTTTGTCATTGAAATATTTTACTTCTCCACTAAACTTGAAAAAGAGTTTTTCAGAGTACACCAGTCTGGGTTGGAATTTGTTTTCTTGTAATACTTGAAATACTTCACTTCATGCTCATCTTAACTTATGGTATATGAGGAAATATCTGCTGTTATTCTTATGGGTTTTCCTTTAAATATAATCTATTTTCTTGGGTTGCTTTAAGTATATTGCTCTTATGCTGAATTTATGGAATCTTGACCAACCAAATAGCTTAGCAGATTAAAGCACCTGCAAGCAGGCACAGGGACCAGGTGTTTGATACCCTGGCCTACATTGCTGGCCCTGCCCCTGGGGCGCACCAAGACAGCAATTGAGACTGGATATGGTGAGGCATGCCTGTAATCCTAGTTCCTGGGAGACTGTAAAAAGGAAGATCACTGTGAGTCAGATCTAGTAAGGAGACCCTGAATACCCTGTAGAACCTTCCCCAAAATACAAAAAGTCAGGCATCTTGATTATTATATGTCTGGGTGTGGTTTTAGTTGGATTGATATTATTTGGAGTTTTATATGCCTCGTTTATCTGAACGTCAGATTGTTTACCGATATTTGGGAAGTTTTCTGCTATTGCTTCTGCCCATATTCTTTTATGTCATTTATGTTGGCTCCTTCTTTCTCATTAATCCCTATTAGACTTATGTTGTTTATGTTTGTATCATGCTGCAACTATTGAATTATTACTTCCTAGATCTTTGTTGTTGTTGTTTTTCTGTATTTTATGGAAGGGTCTACAGGATATTCAGGGTCTCACTACTAGATTGAGCTCATAGTAATCTGCCTGTTTACATCCTCCCAAGAGCTGTGATTACAGGTGCATGCAACTGCACTCAGCCTCAATTCCCAGTTCATCTCACCCCGGGGGCGGGGCCAACATGGCAGGCCTGGGGATTGAAACCCCAGCCCCTACACCTGCTTTCAGGTGCTTTAATCCACTGAGCTATTTGGCTGGCACAAACTTTACTTTTTAATTCGTTTTGTTTTTTATTTTAAGGAAAGGTCTACAGGATGCTCAGGGTCTCACTACTAGGTCAGATTCATAGTGATCTGCCTATTTACCATCTCCCAATAGGATTACAGGTGTGCACCACCATATTCAGTTTCAATTACTGTCTCACCATGCCCAGAGGGCAGGGCCAGCACAGCAGGCCCAGGGATCAAACCCTGGCCCCTGCTCCTGCTTGCAGGCACTTTAATCCACTGAGCTATTTGGCTGGTCCTCAGAAATTATTTCTTATCTGAAATAACTTTACTTCATGTGCTACTATTTCAGAGATTTCAAGAGTGTGACTTCCAATTCCTTCTATGCTTATGTTTCCTGGGTTCTGGGTGGGCTCAGGGCCTGAGATTGTATTTTGCTCCTTCTTTTTGTCGTTTTCTATTTTAAGAAGAATTCTATATTTTGATTTCTGTGGTACTTTTTTATAAAATTTTGATAGTAAGTAGCTGTATGACTGCAATAAGAACCTCTCTGTGAGGGTCTGCTCTTTAGGTATCTCTCCTGTGTCAGAGATTCTTACTTTGTGTGTGTCTGAACATTTTGCCTTCCCTATTGCTTGAGAGTGAAATGTTGCTTTCTGTTTTACACTATCCTCCATCCTTCAGTATAGGGCTTTGGTGAAGTTATTACCCAAGCACCTCCCAATATTATTAGAACTTGTGGTTAAGGTAGACATGGTATCCTGTTTACAGCAGTACAATTAGCAATACTTATAACAGCTACTGAAATTTAGAAATTAGAAAACTTTTGTGACTAATGCTTTTGTAGTTTAGACCATACATTTTAGCTATATAACAAAGCAGATCATAAATTGGAAAGTTGTATTTAAATTAGTTCGCCTGAGTTCTCTCTGGGCACCTACCCATCATGTACCTGGAGTCTTCCAGGTAAACTAGTTCACCCAAGTTACCTACTGCTATCTCCATGCTTCACGTATACTCTCCTAAGTCTAGACCTCAGCCTGGGCCTACTGGGCATAGCAGTATATCCAAGATCATAGGGCCAGGCTCTGCTGAACTCAGACTTGACCAGCTGGCCCTGGCTCGGGTCTGGCTGCTATGCTTGGCTCTTTCTGGCTGTGCCCTGACAAACTGGGCTGGCTAGACCCTACTCCTGGGCTCACCAGCTCCTTCCCTGCTGAAGTGGACTCAGCAGCTTCTTCAGGCTGTGCCCCATTGAATTGGACCCCATAGCACTTTCAGACTTCTTACAAATTCTATTCAAAATTAAATAATTTTTCTTTCAGTTTATCACCCTTCTTTTGTTTTATAATGGGCAAAGAGAAGCCATATGGGACCTTCAGCTTTCTGCCTGGAAATCGCATGAGTAAAATCATTGAGTTCTTTAGGTACACATTCTATCTCTGATATTTATACAGACAAGAATTGTTTAACTTTCTGCCACTATATAACAAGGGTCTCCTTTTCTCTAGCTTCCCAGTACATTTTCCTTATTTTGCTCTAAACCCTTCTTGGCACCCTCCTGGGCCTGCTAACATCTTCTTTGAGATCCTTTCACCTTTTACTAATATCTTCCCTAGACAATTCAAGAGTTCACTAAGAGTTTATCCCTAAAAGATTCTGCCACTGCTCAGTCCAAAACCCAAGACCACATTAGGTCAGTGTTCTATTTCTACATAAAACTCTACTCCACTTATCACCCCAAAATTCAGCCCACATAAAACAACAACTGCCGTATTATTTTTCATCATTTCTATAAGTCAACAACTCAGAAAGGGCTCAGCTTGTGGTTCTGGTTGAGTTTGCAAACACACAAGAGAGGAGGAATGAAGAGGGGGAGCAGAGCTGCCAGGGACAGCTCGACTCATATCTCATCCCGTGAAAGTCAGTGCTTCTCCTTGTAGTTTCTCCAAGTGGCATAGTTTGGACTGTCCCATGGAGAGCAGTCTCAGAGCAGTTGGGCACTTCAAATGCCTTCCTCCAGAGAAAGTAACTGTATTCCAAAGGGAATAGATAGAGTTTATGACTAGGACTGGAAATCCCATTCAATCAGCTATTCCCCTACTGGGGATTTTCCTGGAGGAACTGAAAATGACATATCATAGTGATATATGTGTACCTATGTTCATACCAGTACAATTTGTGCTAGCCAAATTTTGGAAACAACCAAGATGCCCGTCACATGAGGAATGGTTCAAAAAGTTGTGATATCTTTATACAATGGAGTACTACTCAGCTATAAAGAATGATAAACTCAAAGCCTTCATATTTAAGTGGATCCTCTTGAAGATATATTTATAAGCGAAATAAACCAGACCCACATGTGCAAATATCATATAGTCTCCTTAGTGTAAGAACTCAATAGCTAGAGCTTATGGCCTGCCTAGGCCTATTTAAAAGCCATACGAAGCAATATTAACTACATTTCATTTAGGTAAGCAGTTATAACTCTATCACATTCCAGGAAAAGAATTAAACTCCACCATGGCAAGTTTCTAAAATAGCTTATACCAAATAAATAAATAAATAGTTTTTCAAAAGTGCAATAAACAAATACATAAATAAATGTTTTTCAAAACTACAATCTTCTAAGTAATAATATTTACACATAGTACTTTGTGTGGTTCCTTTATCTAGCTGGTTTTTGTTTGTTTTCTTTTTCTGGTATGGGGGATTGAACCTCCAGGGCCTTTCCATTAAGCTACAGAAATAGCACTTTCTATTTTTGTTTCTATTCTGAAACAGGATTTAACTAAGCTTGTTACCTGCTCAGGCTGGGTTCAAACCTAGGATCCTTCTGCCTCCCTTCCCAGTGTGCTAGGATTACAGGCACATGCAACCATGCTCTGGTTCCACTAGCTGTTTTTAAACCAAAAAAAAAAAAAAAAGAAAGAAAAAGAAAAACCATTATTTGTTGGAATAGAATCTCATTGGACACTGGAAGAAGCAACCATGTGACATTAGGTGTGAAGAGACAGGAAAAAGCCATCGTGATTTTATTACTCTCACACACCGCAAAATGCAACACTTCCAACACCAGATGTGTGGGGTTTCACCCATATTAATCAATTTTGCATCTAACTGTCCAGTAGATAATCACTGGGTGCCCTATCATTAACTCAATTCTGTCATTGTGCATCTAGGGATAACACAGCTCCCACAAGTCAGGGGACCAGTCTCACACTGTACACACATCAGCTTTGATCTATACTGCTGCCTGTATCAGTTGGCTTCCTATGGCTAGGACACAACACCTAATGCCCACAGCAAACAAACAGAGCCTTACTTTATCTCATGGTTCAAGGAATTCAGTAGAAGACTGGCTGGCTCTGAGACAGAGACATCCTGACTGAAGAGTATGGTGGAGTGAGGCAGCTTAGTTGTGGTGGTCAGGAAGCATAACACAGCAATGGGGCCAGAGTGGAAGAGACCGCGACCAGACATAGAGCCCAAGGCACACGTTCATAACTCATCGAGACATATCCAGAAGTGGGATGCATCCATTCCCTGAGGCAGATCCCAAGCAAATTCAGCTGACACTCCACATCAATGGCCACATCGTCCTATATATCTTTAGTCCCCAATACCCCATTTTCTGTTTGGATCAGTTTTAAAAAGCAGCTCACAAAACTCATTAAACACTTAACTAGCTTATTAGGAAGAATATTACAAGGACACAGACTAAAAGCTGGATAGAGCGGTAGAAAGATAGCTTGGCGGTCTAAGCACCTACCTGACAAGTGTAAGGGACAAAATTCAATCCTTGGTGCCACATCCCATGCCAGACCTGGAGCCTCAGGCATGCTGGATAGCCACTGAAACTGAGTGTGGTGGTGCATGCCTGTAATACCAGTGTTGGGGAAGCTGAGACAGTAGAACCATTACCAGTCTGAGCTGCATAGTGAGACTTTATACCAAATAAATGATAGATAGATAGATAGATAGATAGATAGATAGATAGATAGATAGATAGATAGATAGATAGATAGATAGATAAATGTTCTTCTAAAAAATTTTTTGTTTAAAGCCAGATATAAAAGATACATAAGACAAACTATACAGGAAGGGACACAGTTTCCCTATCTGCTCTCGGTATTCCACCCTCCTAATACTTCCATGAATTAACTCTATAGAAACTCCCAAAGCCTAGTTTTTCTGTTTTTGTAGAGGCCTATTCTGCAAATATCATTGCTTACATCACTGGCCACTCACTATTGATCAGCAATGGCCATGTTTTTTGATCATTTTGTGCAGTTCTTTGTTCAAGACAAATAGAACCTGAACACTAATGGGGGTGGGCGATCCAGAATGCAGTAATTTTCTGTGGATGAGCCACGTTATAAGCAGACTACCTGGTAAGGGTGCTGTGCTTCTCTCTCAAGGATCTACATTCTATTTCTTTAAGGGTGTACTTTTTAATTTCTGCCTAATAAATCCCTTTATGCCTCTTTTTTTTTTAACCAGCTCTAAAAGTTATTTTTTTTCTGATGAGAATCATCAAATATGCAACAAATTCTGGGTGGATTAAGGTTTGTTATCTAGATTGGAACTCCTCTCAGACCCTGTCAAATGACAGCTGTCCTTGTTTCCTTTCTACAAATCTTTATTTCTATCCTCAGAGCCATCATTCTTATCCCTGTTTCAATGATACTGAGTAGGGCTGAGGAGAGTTCTCAAATTACATGGGGGGAGAATGGCAAGAAATATATATAGTTAAGCTGTCTTGGTCAAACTGTGGCCTGGTTGATCATTATCACAGGAGGGCAATAGGATCGTTGCCAAATCAGATAGTTCTCCCTATCTTCTCTCAAGGTGTTTATCCTTCATTTCTAATACAGATAATACAGTTAAGGGCTGTGGATCCACTCCCTTCCACTCACTCACCTGAATATGGGCATTGCTCCAGGACCAACCTCCTAACATTTTCTAAAGGTCTACCACTTTAGGGATAGATATAAGAAAAAGATCCCAGGGCTTGCCTGGGAAGTTTGCTGAAAAAATGGAAATTCTCACTGGTTTCCTTCAGAGTTGGATAGCATAAAAGGACAAAAATCCCAAGCTATCTTGGCTTTCTTTAGGATATCCCACCCTGTTTCCTCCACTTGTTCTTTTAAGTTGCTTTTTCTCTTTAACTGCACCCAAACTCTGCAGAGCCAGTTTCTTTCACTTTTCACTTTCAATTTTTCAAATAAACTTTGCCACTGCTTTTTTGCTTATTTTGTTTAATTCTTTGCTTGATATGAAGAACCTGGAATGTAGCTCCAGAAGAAGTGAGCAATGCAGAAACTGGCAATGTTTAACTGAAGCCACTTTTATTTAATTTTTCTATTTTATGTATTTGGTATAGGGTCTCCCTACACAGCTCAGACTCATACTGATCCTCCTGTTTTCAACCTCCCCAAAGCTGGGATTATAGGTATGAGCCACCATGCCTGGTCTTGGTGGCCAGCTCAGTGCAGCATGTGGTGGGAGGGATCAAACCCCATCCCTGCACTTGCCTAAGCGGGTGCATAGTCTGCTGAGCCATCTTATTGACCTTATCAAGCCACTTGTAGAAGAAGCTACCTAATAATATTTTGGCACAGCCAGGAAATTCTGAAAAAAGATATTTCCTAAAAAAACCTTTCTCTCCTTCAAAAGCTACAGCATAATTTCCAGGGTAAACAGATGTTTCAAAAATCAGGCTGCTAAGAGAGCATGAGAACTGTGTGAGAAAAGGGTCTGGATTCCAACTCTAACCTCCTGACAGCTGACTACTCATGGATTCATACCTATTACAATGAAAACAATTAAAAATCTAAATTCCAAGCAGGCTTCTCAATAGTGTGGTTTATTTAGCCCTTAGCAGGGGATACCACTGTAGCAAAAAAACTGAGTCTACCACCTTGATTTCTGCAGCATATAAAATCACATGAGCAAGTTTGTTACAAACCACATGTTGTCAACAGATATTGGCTTGAATATTGAGCTGGCACAGGGTACAGTACATGTGTACCTTCCATATGATCATGTCTATTCTACAAGAGTAATGTTGAAGGGCACAGTGACAGATGCCTAAAATCCAGCACTCAGCTGGAGCAAAAAGATCTCTGAGTTCAAGGTCAGCCTGGGATACACAGTGACTAAAACCCTATTTCAAAACCCAAAACAATAGATAAATGAAGTTGAGTATGAAAAAGACTCTATAATTTGGGTAGAAGAAAAAATAATAAACCTGCCATTCATGGAAAGAAACATAATGGCTCTAAGATTTGAAGCATGTGAACTCAAACAGGTAAACACTCATTTCTCATTTACACATAATTTTCTAACTTCTCATCCTATCTATTTTAACACAGCTCAGCATCATAAAATTAGCACATCAAATCTTCTAAAGTTATTTACAGTCTCAAAACTTTACATTCAAATCCAAATAAAACTGCAGGGAGTATCTGGGGAGATATATCAGTGGCCTAAGCTCCTACCTAGAAAGCACAAGGACCCAGGTTAGATCTCCAGTAGCACAAGCTATGCTTACATTGCAACCCAAGAAGAACCACGGCAGCCATCAAAACTGGGTGTGGTGCCACCCACCTGTAATCCCAGTTCTGAGGAGGCTGAGACAGAAGGATCACTATGAGTCTGAGCTGTGTCCAAGACCCTGTACCAAACAAATAAATACAGATTTTTAAAAAAATACAGGGAAAACTGTTTATATTTTTATAAATTAAAGACTATTATCATGGACTGATCAGACCTAAAACATCCCAAATGAGTGGATGGCGACAGTGGTATGATTTTAGGGCTCCAAGAGGATCAAAACCCTCTAGCAGAATTTTAGATTTTCTGGGATCTGAGAAAACAAACTTTTCCAGGTGGCCCATATTTGATTTTCTAACACAGTAAGGGAATACTGAGGAAAGCATGGGAAACTGAGTAGAACCTTGGGAGTCAGTACAAGGACTTGCCAAAGTATTAAATTATGATAATTAGGAAACTGCATTAACTCCAGGTTGACATTCACTGCAGGTATTTTATTCCTATAGCTTTTTTCTTAGAGCCATGTGTCCTCAGCTGTGGCCTTTGAGTCATCAGGGCATCACAGGTTACTGTACGCCTCATTGGGGACCAGTGATTTATAGAGATTCACTTACCTTGAATCCACTGTCCATCTCTAGACGAGGGGCTTGCCCAAGGACAGACTCAAAAATAAACATAGAAAGCCAACTGATTAATTTTAAATACTGCACAGAGCTGATTTGTAATGATCACCATCAAACAATAATTTTCCTCCACCTTCATATGTTCATGACTGAGATAAGAGAAAAACAAGAGGAATTATAAACATGTGCAGGGCATATTCCAAGGGAGAAAAGTGATTCAAGTGATGAGTGGATTAGGGCTATAACTCAAAACTTACTTTAGCAAGTAAATATATAAATTTTAGAGAAGCAATAAAATGAAGGGAAACAATCTGAGGTTCAGAATAAGAAATGTAGGAAGGTAAATTTATGGGAAGAAAACCTTCTAGATTCATCTAATAACGCATGTCAGACTAAATAAGTAGACTTTGTAAAGGTAAAAAAAAGACATTAGAATTGTAGCTAGAAGAGCATCTAAAGGCTAGGCCCAAGAGAAAGTCAAAATGGCTAGACTTATACACTTTATTAAGAGATAAATATGAATATAAGATTATATCGTAGTTGCTTCTACCCAGTCCTGTAAGATGTGCCCAGACATCCAAGTGAGTGACCAGGACATTTGGGCCCATCTTTTCCCAAAACTGCCCCCTTTTTTAGGGATCATATATAATGATGTCAGCCATATGACCTTGCTACATGCCCTGCTTCCTGTTGGATCAATATTAGCTAAGCAGCTATACTTCTAATCTTACTGGTTAATTATAGTTCAACCCAAGTTGTACCCACATAGATAGATAGATAGGTCAAGGTTCTTGAGATTTTAAGAGGAGCTAAGTTTTTAAAAATCCAAAACACCTTTTCCTTTCATGTACCTTATTAATATAAGTGAGAGCCAGAACTGTGCTATAGGTTCACAGAAGTTAACTTGTGAACTGAAATCCAGGAATTTGATTCTATTTTCTTTTTAACCCAAGAGGAGTATGTATCAAAAGTTACACACTTCTGGTGTAAGACTACAGTTTATCTCAATACGTAAGAATAAAATTTAAAACTTTTAAAGGAATGAGTACATTGTATATCCCTCAGTAATGCTATTTTTTTCAGCTTGGCCTTGATAAAAATTGGTCAGTTACCAATTTGAGCTTCATTTTCTGGCAAAGGGCTTAACTTTATGTGTTTTTTTAATTCTTGATTAAGAACACATCTGTACAGTTACAAATCACCCTCTCCCTAAAAATAATACCATTGAACAGACAATATTTAAATTCTCTTATAAATTTAGAAAATGTTTTGAATAAATGATCACCATAATCAATTACTTCTAACATAAAGCATTTCTTTGAAAAATAAAGAATCATTTTCTTTCTATAGAGGAACAGTATTGTTGGAATTAACTATTCTGACCTGTGACTCCGAGGCTTAAATTTCAAATACCATAGAGTCCTGCGATCATTTTTTAATTAAAACTGAGTTACATATGGTGAGTTTGGAAAGCATAATGTTCCATACTTTATAAATATGTAGGTAAGGAAATCATTAATATGGAGGACAGAGGATTAAGAGCCTTTAAAACAGAGAAAAATATTGAGCGGTGATTTGTATAGAACTGTTTTCTAAGAAATGGTATAACTATTTTTTCATTCTGTGCATAGTCATATGAAGCCAGACCATTGACCTCAAAAGTGAGAATCATTCAGTGGTGATGAGGAAGGAAAATATCAGAGTACAGAACCAGAAGAAAGGAACCAGGGAGGCACAGGGCACATGCCTGCACTTCCAGCTCTCAGCAAACTCAGACAGGAGGATTTCTGTGAGTCCAAGGCCAGACTCAACTAAACAGAAATATACCATCTAAAATAATAAATAAATAAAAATTAAAACAAAAACAGAAGTTGTAGTGTTCTTCCTGCCTCACCCTCCCCAGGGTTGAGATTATACTCCTGTGCAACCTAGCAATCTTGTGTCCTGCTTTATTGTATATTTTGGTTTCTTACTTGCACTGTGTTTATTTCCACTTTGAGCACTTTGAGTCTTTTCCCATTCTGTTTCTTCATCTGGAATGCTGCCTTTGCTCCTTTCTGTGGACTCTGTTCCATCAGGATGATGTTTGCTACAGTGACTTGCATGGACACTAATTCAGCCTCTTATGGGCCATTTCATTTACTAGGGCACAACAAATGAAGATACTCCAACAGAATCAACAAAAGTATTTTTTCAGAGTTTGCTCTGTCAAGAGAAACAGTCATCATCATTTTGATTTGGCAAAACCAGACAAGTGAATGAAAAGCTTTAGAATGAAAATAAAGGAAACTGGAGTTAGACTGTAATCAAGGAACATTACATGATTTGGAAAATGTATTTAACTTTCTTTGATTGGTCCTGAATTCAAAGCCCTTAAAAGAGAAAAACATAACTTTTTTATTTCTTAATCTGGAAGTCTGTCAGTCATTGACCAAGCTCTGATCACTTTGAGTCAATTGAGACACAGACTGTCATTGCTACACAAGTTGCATTTTGACTTTCTGAGCATCTCAGTCAGAGTTCTTCTGTCATATACAATCTGGTCTTCATCCAGTTGCACATTCAGCCCTCAATGGGAAAATTTCTATTGCCTTTCATTAATTTAATATCTTTGGGTGTATATGCTTTGCAATTCAAACTATTTAATTCTGGCTAAGTGCATGAAAAACACCATGAATTAGAATCTCATGAGAATCAGAATCTTTATCTATGAAAACAGTCAATGATTAATACACAATGTGATAAATACCAATAGAAGGTATTTTTTTTGACATTTGCCATATATTTATTTATTTTTATTTATTTTTATTTTATTGAAGTACAAATATCAATCAGACAGTTTTAAAACACCTTAACAAGACAGATTCGATAAATTAAAACATTGCAAACTGTTTTTATAATGTTTTGGTATCGTACAAGGTGCAAGAGGACTTGTTAAAAGCAGACAGGAGGCCTCCTAGTTCTCTTCCCTTTGGCAGCAGGCAACCCTAACCTAGGGTCTTCCAGTCTTCTTGGAAGCAGTAAAAGATCACTGGTATCTTCTAGCTCTCTGCCCATTGGCAAAGAGTAAGTGTTGATTCTCCACAAGTTGTAGAAAGCAGCCTTAGGAAGCATTTTGGAAAGAAGGAAGGAAGGAAAGAGAGAGAGACAGAGAGAGAGAGAGAGAAAAGAGAAAAAGAAACAACAGCGATTGTGCAGAAAAAGTATCAGCATGATGGGAATAAAACACTGGCCAGATAGAACACCCTCCATCCATAAATCCAATATTCCCCATTTTCCATCTAGCAATTAAAGGAGGCCCAGAGAAGCAATTTAAACTACGGCAGTAGCTACTAGCAGGAACCAAACATTAGCACAAATACAGTAGAAAGAACCAAACAAACAATATAGCATTAAAAGTGTTCTGAAAGTAGGCACAGTGGTGCCTACATGTGATCCAGCACCTTGGGAAGCTGAGGCTAGAGGCCAAATTTGTGACTTTTCTCAAATTTGAGACGTTTTCCAATAACAAACATTTAGAGAAAGTTGTGGATTACCTCGGCGGTAGAATGCTTGTTGAGCATGCACTAGGCCTTGGGTTCAATCTCTAGTAACAAATTCATACCCATATACAGGTGCACCATGTGTTATGAAAATGAGTAATCATTGGCTCAAACTCAAACTGGAACCTATCTGCTAAATCTAAACAAGGTGAGCGCCTATTAAAAAGGAGATTTACATAGGGAAAAAAATCTCCTAACATATAACTCAAAATAT
Source organism: Ctenomys sociabilis (assembly GCA_004027165.1). Lineage (NCBI taxonomy): Eukaryota > Metazoa > Chordata > Mammalia > Rodentia > Ctenomyidae > Ctenomys > Ctenomys sociabilis. The sequence continues at coordinate 49,753 of PVKA01008588.1, forward strand.
CTAGTATAAAATTAAAAAAACAAAATCCTGATCATTATAATAATTTTTTAAAAAGCCACAATTTGAATCAGCAAATACCAGGGATGGGGAGATGGCTCAGTGGAATAAGCACTTCCCTGGCAAGTGCAAGAGCCTGAGTTTAATCCTCAGTTTCACAAAAAAAAAAAAAAAAAAAAAAAGAGTCAGCAAACAGCAAAGCTAGGAGCAGGTAACGTTATAGCTCAGTGACAGTGTATCTACCTGGCAAGTACAAGGTCCCGAGTTCAGTTTTTGGCACACACACACACACACACACACACATACACACACACACACACACACATCCAAGTCATATATAGATATAGATATATGAGATAGTTCTAAAGGTAAAATTATCTGAAAAAGACTAACACCAATCATCAAGCCTCTGCAAAATTTTCAAAAGAAATTACTTCAAGGAAAAATTGCAGATATATTATGAAAAGAAGAACCAAATGGAATTCTAGTACTAAAAATGCAACATAAAAATAATTGGTAGTAGAGGCAGCAAAGAATATAGTAATATAGTAACTGAATTTGAAAATAGATCCATATAATTTAATCTGAAAAATAAAGAATAGACTTAAAGATTAACATAGCTTCAAAATTAGACATTAACAAGTTATCTGTCTTTGGAGTTTGAAAAAGAGAGACAATGCCAAAAACACATATTCAAAGAAAAAAAAACAGCTGAAAATTTCCCAAATTTGACAGAAAACACAGAGAAATGCAGGTCTAATAAGCTGAGCAATCCCCAGATATGACAAACTCAAGTAAATCCATGCTAACATATACCAATATTAAACTTCTAAAAACAAAAGACAAAGAAAAAGTTCTTAAAAGCAGCCAGAGAGAAACAGTACATTACTAACCAACAAAAGAACATTGATTCTAAAGACAGCAGACTTCTTATCTACTGTCTTTAGAATGATTTTAGAAAAAAAAACATGAAGGCACCATGTTTTTGAAGTGCTGAAGTAAAAAGAACTCTCAACTACAAATTCTATATCTGAGAAGCTATCCTTCAGGAATTGGGAGGAAACGAAGACCTCGAAAAGAGAAATTTAAAGGAATTTGTTGAGAAGACCTATCCTTAAAGAATGGCCAAAAACAAGAAAAGAAATCCTCCAAATAGATAGGATATAATAGAAGCCTTGAAATTCACCAAGAAAATTTCATAAATGACATTTGATAGTTAAAGCCAAAATTATGGTACAAATGTGATGTTGTGTTTGATATATGTAGAGATAATTATAGTTCTTTTCTTCTTATCTGCTTCCTGGAGCACATCTTTTTTTAAGAGAAAAAAAATAAAAGCAAAAATAAAGCAATTTCAATACAGGCTAATAGGACAGTAATAGTAATTTGAAGAAAAAGAAAATGTGGAGGGGTGTAGCTCAATGTGAAGGCCTTGGTTCAATCTTCAGTACCAGCAGGGAAAAAGATCTTGACCAGATCTGAAATGGCAGCTTTCTTCCATTTCAGCCCATTAATATGAGTTTTGATTGTGTCAAAACTGCTAGATTTTGAGATGTACAGGGACAAATCAGAAGGTAAAAGACAAGAGAAGAAAAAGGAAAACAAAAGGAAAAGATATAGACACAGAAGGGTTCAGGTATATCTTAGTGAAAGACCATGTGCCTCTCATGTACAAAGCCCTGGATTCAGTTCCTAGTACTAAAAATGGAAAGAGTGGGAGCTAGAGATTTAAGGCAAATACAGGCACCAAGATATGTCAGTGTGTAGGGGACAAGAGAGCTTCCTAAAAGTGTTACTAGATGCTGCAAACTTATGGCTCTTTTAATGTACTTTGGAGGACCAAATGAGTATGGGAATTACTTTTTAATTACCTTTGGTTGCTAGACTGCATTCCAAGACTAGGCGATATGGGGCTTGAGAATCTATTTGCATTATAAATGAAGCATGCTGGCATAGACCATGTTAATATGAGGTGTTTCCCACAGAGAGGTCCTATGCATTGCAGTATTTTACATGCCTTTTTGTTAAGCGTGGGCAAGAGCTTTGGTTTTGGCCTAAGCTGTTGCCTCCACTCTAGACATGTCTTGGCGTGTCTGCAACAACAGGGAATAGCAGCCCATAGGTGTCCATACAAATTAGTGTGTCTAGGGGTGAAATGACTGCATGGACAAGAGCTTTCTGAGGCACACAAGAGCAAACATCTGGTAACCCTCCTGCTCAGCCCCCAAAGACTCTTATTTGAGAGCTAGGAAGAGAGAAGATGAAGGAAAAATAGGGAAGATAAAAATTTTAAAAACACCTGTTTTCCCAAAGAAACTTTTTAAAGACAGTGTAAGAAAACCTTTTTGTGTGCTCATGTGAGAAAACATATTCTATATGAACTCAAGATATTTCTTGAATTCTTGCAGTATTTCCACTGCAACTCTCCTTGGTCCCTCAAGTTTGCAGCTTCAGGGGCTCTAGGAGTATTGAGATAAAAAGCAACAACAGTTTCCAGGTATCTCTGCTTACAAAGAACATCTTTGTGCAGAAGAACTGTTTATGAGTGCACAGAAGATAATCCCTGAATATACGTTGCAGAGAATTTTTAAGCGGCTAATACTCTAAAGAACAAGCAAAATTTGAATAGCTAAATTAGCAATGTCTAATGTATCCACTGGCTTCTAACACAAATAATGATGCAAGCTTCACCTGCTGTAGCCACATTAAAGAGTGTGTTAGTTGTATTGATATATAGATATCTTATTCTTATTTTTTAATGTATAACCACATACAAAACTAAAATAAAAATGGTGTTAATATCTGTAAATGAAGTCCTTAAATCATAGGTAAAGAGAGACATTAGCTTTCTTTTTCTGTTTAATCTTTAGTTAAGCTATAGCTACTTTGCTTTGTGCGTTCTAAATGCTGCTAGTTAGCCAATATTTATCAATAATTTATTTACTGATGCCAATAGTTAAATGATAAACTAAACTAGAGTACAATGATTATGACCACATCTAAATTGTCTAGGAATTTTCAAGGGGCCTGAAACCATCCTCACCCTCATAGATATGGAGATATTTAACATAAATATGCTAAGTTGCTCAAAATGAATTGCAACATGCAACCCTCCTGTCTCAGCTCCCTGCATTCCTGCTCCTGGCAGGAACTTCTTTCATTTGTTTGCCTAATTTAGCTTTTTGTTCTTGTTAAAACTGAACTAAAAAATTTTTGCCACACTCAGAAGGAGACAACAAATAGATTACATCTTAGAGGACTAATTTCAAGTTAGTATCTTGACCAAGTAAATTCTATAGCTATCAAAACAGGGGTAAACTGCACCAAATTTGTCCACTATGTCAGCCAGCCCAATACACATCCTATTTTGTAATTAAAGTCCAGAGAGGGGAAGTGGGGGACAAAAACTAAAAACTGCTCTGAGAACTGCTGAGTGGTTGTACAGAGTCTACAGCTACTCCAGAATCATCAGCTCTGATTTATTGAAGACCGGGTGTCAGGTAGCTCACAGGCCTCAGTGACAGGGTTGAGTAACCCTGGCAGCCATATAGGCACACTTCTCTGTCCTCATCCTCCATTGACAATAAAGAGTAGAAGTCACTGTCCCATGCCATGCGGCCTGTTATCCACCTCCACTAAGACACCCTTCTCTGGCTTTACCATGTGAGATGCCCACCCTCAGCACAAGCCCTGGGCTAAATGCTCTGGGTCTTCATTTATTTAGTGAATAAATCATACTTTCTTACTAAAGGATTTGTGGTATCTGGCTAATTTATTTCATGAATTGTAATATGAAGCCATTGCATTGGCAATCACAGGGACATTATTTTCCCCAAAGTCTAAGAGCTATCTTGATCAATAGCTCATTTGCAAGCATTTATTCAAGGATGCTGCTTCACTAAGACCACTGGGCCATAATCTTTATAATTCTACAGTCTGAGTATACTGAGAAGTCATGTCAAGAATCAATGGTGAGGTTGTAATCTGCTGTTGAAAAGAATGAGGAAAAAGAAAAATTAGCAGACTGGGACAGAAGGAGATATCCCTATGTCCATGTTTTACAGAACTCAAGATTTTATTTTCTTTCAGGAAAGAAGCCCATACAAGCTTTTCCCCTTCTATCACCTATTATTATCATTTCACTTTTTTTTCCCCATTTGTTTGTCTGTTGTGGTTTGTTTGCTTGTTTATTCAGTTGGTTGGTTGTTTTGAGACAGAGTGTTGCTATGTAGTACAAGCTGCCCACTATATATCCTAACCCACTGATCCTCTTGCATTAATGACTTAAAGACTTCTTATATAAAGATGTTATAAGGCAAATGACAGTGATACACTGTTTTACTAATTGGAATATGTCACCCTTTAGAAAATGGTTTGCTTCCACAAATACCTCATCAACAGCCAAGTGAAAATAGTCCAGAGATGAGATGTCCTTCAAGGAATTACATTCTAATCTATAAATAAAGATCAGGCAATGTGTCAGAATTAGCTATCAGGACTCTAGAAACATAAAACATGCCATGATTCCCTTTCTGATTTCTTTTTCTGCACAACTAGTTTGTAATTTTGTTTCATTTTGCTTTTTTGTTTGTTTTAAGGCAGGGTCTCACGATGTTTTGATTTGGTTCAGTTTGTAGTTTGGTTTGGTTTGAGTTTTGGTTTGGTTTGTTTGGTTTGGTTTGGTTTGGTTTGGTTTGTTTGGTTTGGTTTGGTTTGGTTTGGTTTGGTTTCGTTCAGCTTGGTTTGGTTAGGTTTGGTTTGGTTCGGCGTGGTTTGGTTAGGTTCGGCTTAGTTTGGTTCGGCTTGGTTTGAGATAGGCTCTTCCTGTATAGCTCAGGCTGGCCTCAAACTCACAATAATCCCCTTGTCTCAGCCGCCTGAGCCCTAGGATATGCACAAATAGTTTTTCATCATCTCCCAGATAACAATTGTTTTTCATTTCTAAGAAACCAAACATAGAACAAAGAACATCTAAGAAATCATTGGGTTCACTTTCTCCCTTTAGAATTCCCACACACGTTTATAAAACATTCATCTTGGGCTAGCCAGATAGCTCAGTGGACTAAAGCACCTGATTAGGCAGAGTGCAGCGGCCACGGCCCCAACCCCAGTGAGCCCCACCAGCCCCGCCTCGGGGGTGCCCTGAGACTGGACGTGGTGGTGTGCGCCCGTAATACCAGCACTTGGGAGGCTGAACTCAGGTGGATCTCTATGAATCCAAACTGCATAGTAAGACCCTGTGTAGACCCTGTACTAAATACAAAATAAGTTAATTAATTAATCAATTAAAATGAATAAAAATAAAAGATTTATCTTGACTAATGCCAGCAAAGGGAATCTGAAATGTGATCTGCCTCTGCTTGTTGACGAAATAATTCTAGACACCATTCAAATCTCATACTGCTCACGTATGTTGCAATGAAAAATTCAAAGATTGTTACTATTTCCAATTAGGAGACTGTTCCTTTTCCTCTCCAGATTTGCAGCCAAACACGGATACCACAATAAATGTGGAGATACAGAAATCCAATTTATGGTCAGACATTACACAGGTGTCCTTCAGAGATGTCAGACAAAAAAACTGACTATTCCTTGGAGGCTGAAGTTTTCAGAGTTAATGCTCTTGACACATTCATCACAGAGGCAGGCAAAATGCCATTGCCCCAGAGCAAACCCAAACCAAGCGTGCTCGGTTACATTACAATCCTATAGCACACCCAGTAATCAGAGGCTCTAAAGTGGAAAGCTGAGCATTCACGTAGAAAACTCATTATGGGCAGTAAAATCACAGACTTTCAGTTTCAACGTGTGGATGCTTATGCTGAAACTGCAGCCATTTTCTCTGGGCTTGCTATCGTAAAAGGAAATAAAATTATTCCAGGAGGAAAATATGCAGTGGTTTTCTTCTCTGAGGAAAATGCTATTTGCTTTCACTGGTTATGTTTGACTGAGGTCAGAACTGACATCTTTACCAGTGTGTCTGCTATTAGAAGTCTTAAGTAAGCCTTTAAATAATGGCAAGTTAAAGTACTGAGCAGACACAGAACACCCCAAAGATTTTTCTTGAAGCTAATATGAATCATTCACTTATTTCAGTAGCCTGAGTCATTTATATATAAACACTCTTAGAAGAATTAATATTATAAACATGGATTGTTTAAAAACTCATCTTTCACTAGAAAATCTAGCTTCAAGCTGGCTCAGTCAGAACAACTGTTTCATGATTTTGTGCTCTCTATCCTTTAATGTTAAATCCACAACTTTTTTCTTAATTTTTTTTTACCCTAAACTTTTAGCTTCCTGTAAAGCTTCCTGTAAAGAATTTGAAATTTCTCTATCATCAATTAAACTATTTGATGAGGAAGAACCAATAAAATTCAGGAATTTCTCAAGCATAAAATTCTTATAGAATTCCAGGATGGGATTAGTGATCATTTAAGTTAAGCTGCTATTACAAAAACGTTCAAAGTACAGGGATTCAAAAAAGATGCCATGGTGTTTTTCTTTCATAAAACAATTCAGAGATGTCTGGCTAGTCCCATAACGCCAGTAGGATATAGATTCTTCACATCATTTTATTCTGCATCCCTTAGAAAGTTGTCTTGGCCACATGGTCAAGAATGAGTCACCAGCACATCTCCATGTCCCAGGCAGCAAGAAAAAGACAAGACAGAATGTAGAAGGCATGCAGTTCCCTTTTAAAGTGACACACAAGTTCCCAATCACTTTTGTTTACATTGTATTGACATAATAGTCACAGAGTCACATTAATTTTAAAGATCCTGGGAAAGGGAAGTCTCTAGTTGGAAAATGATATGCATAGCTAACATTTAGAGGTTCTCTAAAGCAAAGGAGAAATAAGATATGGGGCAAAATTGCAGTCCCATAATTACAGATATACTCTGAAAGTGTAAATGGAAGAACAGTTACATAATATCAATCCACTTACCAAGAAATGTGTTCCAAGCTAAAGCAAGTTTTTTTCGGGGGCGGGGGGAGATCACTGGATTAAATAAAATTTCATAAATTTTTTCTATAGCCAGCATATTTACTAAAGCATTTAATACACTAATGTTTAAAACTCTACCAAGGAAGAATAGCTTTGCTCCTTAGTTCTTTCCTGTGACTAAAGGAAAAGACCTGACATGAGCAACTTAAAGAAGAAGAGTTTTATTTGGGATATAGTTCTTAGAGGATTCACTCTATTGTTGACTAGTTCCGAGGCAGGAAATGGCAATGGTAGAAGGGCCTACTGGTGGAAAGCCATTCAATTCATGAGAAGCAGAGAGAAGAGAGAAGAGCCAGACCTTCTAGGTCACTCTCTCACCGACCTTCCTTTTCTGACAAGGTTCTACCTCCTACATACATATTCATCACCACCAAGATTCAATCACCTTCCCAAAGCCCCACCTCTGAACACATTAGATTTCTGGCGGATGTTCTTGATCTAAATAACATACAGCCCCTTACCCTCAAAAGGCTTATGTCTATCTCTTTATACAAAATGAATCTGGTCCATCTCTAAGAGTCTTATCAATCCCACCAATGCCAAAAAGTCCAAGTCCAAAATCTCCCCTATAACAGTGAAAACTCTTAGCTCTAAGACTCTATAAAAATCAAAAATATATTTATGAATCTACACCATATAATTGCAAAGGCTAATCATTCCTATTTCAAAAGAGACCGATATGGGGAAAGAACGGAATCGGATCAAAAGAGGACCAAAACCTGGCAGGAAAAACCTTAAATTCTATCATCCCATACCCAGCACCCATTATAGGTTGTTGTGAGATGTGAATTCCAAAGGGCTCAGGAAGCCTCTTCACTAGGCCTGGTTACTTGTAGCCCAAATGGCCTCTCACTTGGGAAGACTCCACTCACCATCTGTATATTGCCTCAATAGATGTTGCCTGTTCCTTGCATTTTTAACTTCCTGAGGTCTTCACTGCATTTTTGGCCTACTCTCACAGCTTGAAACACTGCTCTCTTATGGATCTTCAAATAGGTTCTGTGACCCTGACTCATATTTTTGCCTGGTCTCTCAGGTCTTCTCCTGAAATCTGAATGGAACCTTCTGTGACCCCATGACTAGTATTCTGCACATCTAAAACCCAGATCATTTAGATGATACCAAGATTGGCCATGATCTTGAGCAGTGGGTGAGGCTCTTTAAACCACAGCTTTGGAAATTCTGACCACCTTGATGGCTAAAACTGGGCCTACACTTCCCCAAGCAGCTATGATTGAGTGGACATTCCAGAGACCCATTTTGCAAAGGAAAGATTTACAGTTTAACACCTTTGAACTTCAGGTGAATTGGATCTTATTGATTTATGAGATGCCCTCAAAGCAGCTTTCTTCTTATCTCTATATAAATTATCTGGCTTCTTTTAACACTATTATTTTCAGCAACCAGGTTCTCATTTGCTCTGACTTTGCAGGTTCTTCACTTCTTAAAAAACTGTAAACTTTTCAAGTCATTTAACTCTGCCTTTTGCTTCTGATTTTATTTTTGGTATCGGGAATCAAACTTAGGGCCCTTCTCTTGCTAGGTAGGCACTGTGCTGCTGAGCTATACCCTGGCCCCTCTGATTCTTATTGTAGATATGAATAAAAGCAGCCAGTAGTACCAGTGCCACAGCCAGCATATTACGCTGCCATGAAATATTTCCCGTAGACTAGTCCACTGCTGTTAATCTCAGAATCCCACATCTCAAACTCCCACAAAAATCTCATGACAATGACAGAAAAGACAAATTTTCTTTCAAGATATAATGCACACGGCCTATAGTCCATCTAATAGAGTCCTTGTTCCCAACTAAAACCTACCCAACCTGTCTGATTCCTGTTAACATTGTGGTTTTTTGAACTCTCATGAGAATCTCCCACTGAGTTTGGTTTCCAGCTTTCTAGGGTTTCTTTAGCCAACATCTTCAAAACTTTCACAGGCCTTTTGAAAACTAATTCCAGAGATTTCTAAACCACATAGGTCGTCACAGAAACAACCTCACTTCTCATATATTAATTTCCATCTCAGTTATTTTCCCATCAATGGGGCAAAATATCTGACATTTAAAATTTTAAAAGAGAGAGGTATATTTTGGCTTACTTTCTAGAGGATTCAGCCCACAGACGAAGGCTCTAAGGCACAAATGGCATAGCAGAAGAATGTGGAGAAGAAAAACTATTGAAGCTATGGGACAGAGAGCAAAAAAGAAGCCAAATTGTGGCTTTTAGGGATCTAGTGTGACTGTGCCTGAAAATTTTTTAAATACAAAAAACAAAATGTAGGTTCAATTCCCAGTACCTTCAAGAAAAGGAAGAGCATGGAAGTCTTTTTTTTTCTTCCTTCTTTCCTTTCTCTCTTTCTTTCTTTCTTTCTCCTTTTCACATTTTTTTATTATGGTACAAGGGATCAAAGTCATAAAATTCTGCCACTAGAATAAATTCATACTTTTCTCTTTTTTTATTTGGAGACAGTTTCACTAAATTGCCCAGACAGGACTGTAACTTGCAATACTCCAGCACCAACATCCCAAAGTGCTAGAATTCCAGGCTTGTGCCACCGTGCTGAACTGAGGAAAAGTTTCAAAGACAAAATAAAGGCAAATATTAGGCAACATGTATAGTGGAGTAAAATGTTTGAAGTCTATTCCACACTAAATTACTGAGTTGATAAGATGAAATTCACAGGGAATTCACTTTAATTAAGTTAAAAATTTGTCCAATATGCCAAATCAATGTCCCTTAACAAAAAAGTCACAGGGCAGTGTCAAGGTAATAGGAACCCTTTTGCACAAATTCTGGAGTGCACAATGAAGCAATAGAGGCTGAAGAATATTATACACCTTTGCTCCATAGACTAAGAACCACCCAACATTAATTTACAGATTAGGTTGCCAGCAGAATACTTATTCATAAGGAAAGTTAAGGGTTTAGAATACCTTCATATCACCAAACAGAAAAACTAATGACCTATGACAACCCAATGACTAAAATAATTCTAAAGGGAAAAAAACTGAAGTCTTTTACTCTCAGATCTGGTACAAGACAAGGATATCCTCTATCACACCTCCTATTCAACATAGTTCTAGAATAATCAGCTAGAGGCATTAGACAAGAGGGAGAAATAAAAGGAATAACAATATATAACGAAGAATTTAAATTATCAAATATCATTATTTGCAGATGACATGACATTTTACTTGGAAGACCCAAAATACTCCACCAAGAATTAACACAGGAATTGAGTAGCATAGCAGTACACAAAGTCAATACTCAAAAGTCAATAGCATTTCTCTGCACAGATAGTAAACACACTGAGAGTGAAATTAGAGAAACAAGATCTTTTACAATAGCACTGAGGAAAACGAAATACCTTGGATTGATATAACTAAAGAAGTCAAACATTTGTTCAAGGAAAACTGCAGTACTCTGAAAAAAAAACATCGTGGAGGATTTCAGAAAATGGAAAGATATTCCCTGCTCCTGGATAAGAAGAACCAATATTGTGAAGATGGCCATACTCCCAAAATTGTCATACAGATTCCCTATCGAACTACCAACAACATCCTCCCAGACCTACAGAAATCATTAATAAAATTTATTTGGAAAAAGAAAAGATGTAGAGTAGCAAAGGTAATCCTGACCAACAAAGACAAGGCAGGAGGCATCACAATTCCTGACTTGAAATTATACTACAAAGCTACTGTGATAAAATCAGCGCTGGCAACAAAATAGACCTGAGGATCAATTGAATAGATTAGAAAATTCAGAGCTCTCTACAAACACAGTCAGTCACCTGATCTTCAACAAAGGGGACAAACACACTTACTAGAAGAAAGATAGACTCTTTAACAAATAGTGATGGAAAAACTGGCTCTCTATATGCCAAAAACTAAACATTCATTTAGATCTATCATCATGCACTAACTAAAGTCAGTGGATTAAAGACCTAAACATTAAAACAGAAACATTCAATCTCCTAGAAGAGAAAGTAGGAGGAAGTTCGAAGACATCAGGGTAGGCAAAGAGTTCATAAACAAAAATAAAATCGCACAGGTAACACTTGAAAGAATTAACAACTGGGACCTCCTCTTATTGAGAAGTTTTTGCACTTCAAAAGAAATTACCAAAAGACAACTCACAGATTTTGAAAAAAATCTTGACTAATAAGCATTCATACAAAGATCTTCTTTCTAGGAGTTTTAAAGAACTAAAACACATTAGGGCCCCAAAATTTTAAGACCCAATCCAGAAATGGGCATCCAAGATGAACACATACTTCTGAGAGGACAAAATTAAAGAACCAAATAAATATATGGAAAAATGTTCATATCACTAGCCATCCATGAAATGAAAACAACACTGATATATCGTCTAACCCCAGAAAGAATGGCTATCATAAACAAATCAAACAGCAACAAACGTTGGAGAGGCTGTGGGGAAAAGAACCCCTCTGCACTGCTGGTGGGAATATAGACAGGTGCAACTATTATGAAAATCAGTGTGGAGACTCCTTCAAAAACTAGAACTGGAAATCCCATGCAAGCCAACTATCCCCCTACTGGGAATTTTCCCAGAGGCACTAAAAATGTCATATCATAGTGATATATATGTGTACGTATGTTTGTAGCAGCACAATTTGTGATAGCCAAATCTTGGAAACAACCAAGATACCCATCATTTGAGGAATGGATGTAAAAGATGTGGTATTTTTATACAATGAAGCATTACTCAGCTATAAAGAATGATAAACTTGAAGGATTTATATTTAAATGGATGCCACTTGAAGATATATTCATAAGTGAAATAAACAAGACCCATCTTCCTAGAATAAAAACTCAAAAGAAGAAATACAAATAGAAAGACATAACACAATTAAAAGGAGAGTGAGAACTTGAGGATTGGACAATGATGAAAGGCAAGGAGAAAAGCTGGGGAAAATGACAGGAGAAAAGCCATACACTTATATGCACAAGATAGGTAAGGCAATGATCCTGAACAACAACAGCAGATATTTGAAACGAGCTGTTAATTGGCATGATTCTCACCCTGACTAACTGTATATGCTGATTGCTGTGAACTAAGCAACTGCACTGAAGATAGCAATATGTAATAAAAGGGACATGCTTGGATTGCCTGTCATTCTGGCCCTCTAAATACATACAGCTTGTCATGATATACCACCTATTGCCATACTGTCTCTCAAGAAAATGTTTTTTAAAAATGTAATAAATGAAAAAAGAAACAAGAAAAAAAGTCATGGAACTGTCCTGGTACAATGCTGTATATGCTTAGATTTCCAAATTTCTGTGTAAAAATGTGTAATTGTTTATTCACATTTTTTAAATATTTCTTATTTTTTTCTCCATATTCTGTAAAAATGTAAAGTTTGCAATATCAATACTAGATAGAAAATAGATTTTCTATGTTATGCCTAAGAAGTTTGATATTCAGACAGATAGAGGATAAAGGCAAGTGCATATGTTCTAGGGTAATAATAAATTTCTCTCCTGGAGGGTTAACAACCTAAGTTTGCAGATAAAAAATTAGAGAAAAACAAGGGGTGCAAGGACAGCCAGCATTTTCAGCCTAGCCTTTCAAGGTCAGTGAAGACTCAGGACATAGGAGAACCTGTACTGTAACATCATGGAACTCAGTTGTGTCCCAAAATTTCTGATCAAGGAGATTATGGAGCCACAGAGCAACATGATCAATGATGTATAGTGAGCCTAAGGAGGGTCACATGGAGAGAAAACATTCTCTCAGGCTTTCAGAGAGAGCACATTGGTCAAGCAATGGCCATGACTCATCTACGTGGCTGACAGTGACAAAGGATATGCAAACTACAGTACAGGGCTACAGGATAAATCCTGAGGAGACTTGAGAGACCTTATCAGATACAAAAGTTACATTTCTTGTTATATAGGTCTTGCTTTATCTTGGTCTTAACAACCCAGCAGAAATACGTAAAAATGAGGTATAAAAAGTAAAGCCATATTAATATGCTGAGCTGCAAAAGGCTCAAGTCAACAACTTCTGACATTGCCAGTCCTACAGATAAACCACTACTATTAGAGTAGTAGTAGTACTGGACTATATTGGATTATTTTGCTGAATTCACACACCTACAGTATTTAAATGGCAATGGAATATCAATCTCTAACAAAACTAAACAAAAATATGGGATACAAAGGAAGGACCATTTTGTATCTGTATATACAAAATAGAATAGATATACAGCTACTTTCTCTTAATTCAGTGAGAATAATAATTTGTACTAATAGTATTTGGACAGGATATTATATATATATATATATATATATATATATATATATATATATATATATATAAAGATATATATATATATCTTGTACTATGAATAACCACTAGGAAGATAATAATATGTAATGTATTAATTATTGAAACTGTCCCATTGCTATCTGTTCCTCAATAAAATTAACAATAAATAAATTCATAAATTAAAAACACTGACTGATTTTTGTCTGTAAATATTAGTTTACATCCATTCTTACTATTCTTTTCACAGACAGTGATTAATAACATGGATGATGCAGTCAAGCATACCTAAATTTCAGGACCTGTGCTGCCTCTTATTAATCATTTGACTGTGAGCCAATTATTTCATTCTTCTAAGCCTCTTTATCCTTACATCTAAATTAAAATATTAATAGCATTTACCTTATTGTACTACTAGAGCAAAGTACAATATTAAAAAATAGTATAGTAGCTAAGTATTTCTTTAAGCCAAAATCAACATAAATTTTAAGATGCACCCTAATTTTAGAGATATTTAGATACAGGAGGGGAGATATGTGTAACAAGGAATTGATAAATTATGATAGTAAGCCTTATGAAATGCTACATTTTTGTTATCCGATGTATTGGGGTTTTCTTTGGTGGAACTAGGGATTGAACTCAGGCCGTTACGCTTCCCAGGCAAGGGCTTATTTTACTGAGCCATCTCCCCAACTCCATTCTATGTAAATTATTAGGGAGACTTATGTGGAGAACTAGGGTTACAGCCTATGAAATGTGGAAAAATCAACAACCTCAGTCACAGAAAGTTAAATGAAATTAGGAGACCTAATTATGCCCTCAATGCTATGTGGTACAATTAATGTAATAACAGAAGTATGCATGTGGTGTGGAGATACTACAGCACAAACCATGACAACTCTGGCCTGGGATTACAGAGTAGGGGATGGGCAGGCAAAGATGGAAAGGAAGCACCTCTCAAAAAGTAGGTTCATAGACTGGGTTTTGAAAAACCAATAAAGAATTTACAACTAAGAGAGGACATTCCAGACAGGAAAAAGCAACTGCAAAATAATCACCAATGTTGGGGAACACAAGATAGCTCGACATTACTGGAATGTAAATTGCTTTCATCCTGGATGAGAGCTCAAAGAAATCCACATGGCCAGCAATGATAAGCCCTCGCTACTCCCTGAGGGGATGGCTTCTGTGCAAAGGAATTTAAATCCATTCAGAGAAGATTCACGAAATAAATGATTTTAATCACCTCACCCTGTAGTATAATACAAAAAAGATGAATGAAATCTCTAGGGAGAAAAAGAAAAGGCTTGGAACATCTATTTCCTAAAGAAAAGAGCATACTAATCAAAGAATGAAAGATGACAAATTTGAGTGTCCTTCATGTTTCCAAGAGACTGATCCCAAACAAATCTATTGGCAAATACATAATTCCTTTTTTTAAAAAAAAAGTAATAATTTAATCATATTTTACTTCTACTCATATATTAAATTTTTTACCATCGGTACAGAGACCTTTTGGACCTTTCTGAGTTTTAGTACACTGAGTTTTATTCTAATTCTTTTGCTAATGTCAATTTCTGAATGACATCAATTGGATTAAGTCCATATTCTGAAGTATCACATTTTTTACAAATGTGAAGTAAAGCACTATGTCTCCAAATTATTTTAGCTCAGTAGATAATCTTTCTTATGAAAATTTCATTCCCATCAAAATAAAAGAAGTATACATAGAGATAAAAAGGCAACAGAAAGGTCAAAAAAAAAAAAAAAAAAGATACATTCTTACATAACAATGTTAACAAAACTCATCTAGCTATTGACTGTACAGGGTATTGCAGCAACCTTCAAGATTTACTATTTCACTTTTGAAATATCAGACCTTTAGTCTTTGAAATATCTCTACATATGTAATAAACTTCCAAAGAACCAACTAGGAAATGGAACTCACTAACTTACAAATGCAGTTAGCTGAGTTGTCACTGCCCAAGGAAGGGTATTTTGACATTTTCCCTTGGTGTATGTAACAGTGCTCGGTAGTAGGGCTCCAGCCATAAACATAAAAACACAAAAGCCTATCAGGAAGCATATTGTACTAAAAGATAAACATTGGCACATTTTTTAGAGTTTATTAGAGCAAAAAGAAAATCATGAATCAGGTACTTCAAACCAGAAGTCATTGGCGCTCAAAAAAAAAAAAAAAAAAAAAAAAAAAGAATAAGGCTATTTCTGCTCATCAAAAGAGCAAAAGGGTAAGGTGATCACAAAAACTGGTGAAAGAAAATGTTTAGCTGAAGTGGAGCAGTAGTTATATCATTCCAGCAGAAAGCCCCCAGTTAGATGTTAGTTTTCAGTTTCTGATAATTTAAGTCTAAATTTCACTTTCTAGCATATGAGCATTTCCATTGAGGTGGCATATAGTTTGTTTACATAGAAACCCAGTGCTCTGGAGCTGCCTAGGTCTGATGGTTTCTGTGGGGAGAAAAGACTATTTTGTTCCTCAACAAGTTTGTGGTTGGAATGAATGCTGTAACAAAAGAAAGGCTAGTAAGAGAAAGTCAGCTTAGTAACAGGCAGTACATATCACGCATGAAAAATCTGAAAGAAAAGTAATTCAAAGCAGATGCTCGGTTCTGGTTTATACAGCATCTTCAACAAAAAACAATAAATTTGTGGGGAAATAATGGAAGAAGGGAAAAAGTTTTAGCCTTTCAAATGCACAAAACTGAGGGAATAGGAATGGAGATGAGGTTACAATCCAAGTAAGTTCTATTTGCAGATCCCAGTACAGACCCTGTGCTTTTATGATAGAGTCTGGAGTAGTCTGTATGCTGTAAAGGAAGCTAAAGAGAGGTTTTTCTGCATTTGCTAATTCTTAATTGCCTTCAACTCAAACTTAAGTCTTATGTCAAAGAGCACATATTTTGGGAGACATAATGTAGTTCATCCTTCAATTAATTATTTGAACAATAGATTAAGTCAAATAATAAATTTTTTTTAAAAATCCACAAGAACAAAAATGGTCTTCTTTCTGTAACTGTCCAATGTAAATACTGAAAGTTTCCAAACCTATTTTAAACTACTCTTGAGTAAGTTTTCAAATGACAAATAATCTTTTCTGGTTTATTTGTCATTGTCAAAAAAAAAAAAAAGTGAGACTCAGGAGGAATCAGAAAGGAAGAAAACGATATCTGTAACAAGGAAGAAAATCTTACTCAGAGCCTAGGTACATGTTAGAGTGTTTCCCACTCTTTCATTCTTTTTACTACCATCCTGACTCATAAGAAGACTTTATCAAAATAGTTCTGCATTCTGAAAGCAACATCTCCCCCTCCACTTGATTCCCTAATCCCCAATCACTAGTTGATGTTCAGCTTTTTTTCTCTATCTTCTCTGCAAAAATTTCCTCAGATTCCCAATACCCTTCTCTGTTAGATTTATGTTCTTTAGAAGTCAGCTGGGGGCAACATTTAGGGATTTACAGCCTTACAACTTTCTTTACAGACTAAGAGAAAGATTTTATGCCACAAAACTGAGCTGTTACAGAAATAGGGGAACAGAAAGAATTTAACACCTTCCTTTACTCCCTTGCAGCTTTGGCATTGTGTGTTTGGTGTGGTGGATCCCCTTGGGCCTCCTTTCCAGGACTAGGAACCATCTCAGGGAGGCTGCAGAGGTGAAATCCTAAAGATACAAGTAGCATTAAGCAATTCGCAGATAATCAGTAATGTCTGACCTTCACCTTCCCAACCATTCTTTTCTTTGAAAATATATGTGGCTTAAGGAGGGGGAAAGTACTTAAAAAACATTTGCTCTTTTAAAGCAGAAGAAAAAAAGCTTTTTAAAAAATTTTTTCAAAAAGGGCAGGGACAGGCAGTGTGGATGGAATAGACATGCAAAACGGAAGTAAACAATAAGAATGGGAGGAGACAGGGCAGGATAAGCAAAATGCAGCAGAAATGCCTGCTAGATTTGATCTGCAAAAATCCAGCAAAGTGTGATCCAGAGGCACTCTCTTTAAAATAAATAAATAATAGAAATAAAGGCCTTGAGAAAATTTATCTTCTGTATCGTGAGTATACTTTTCTTCCTTTCTGATGTCCCTAAAATGAAACCATTTTCTTACACTCAGCCTGTTACAGGTTGGGGGTCACTAGAGTCTCCTTCTAGAGGTAGCCTGTAGATCCTTTCTTTCCCTAACAAAAAAAAAAATTGGTCAAGACAAGTATAAACATTAGTAAAGTTTTATATTTATTAAAGGTAGGGGAAAAAACAAGCTGGGGTGAGGGAGTTTAGGCCAAGTAAAAGTAGAAAATAAGTACACACTTCAGGATAAGAATGGATTACAGTGAGAGAAGACAATAGCAAAAAGTTCAATGTCCAATGTCCTTTTCAGGTTGGTGTCAGGTCTAGGTTGTCCTAATGAGCACCTGCTCAAGTTCTCATAAGAAGTCCCCAAGCGAGGCTTTGAAAATTGTTCTGCACATGCATTCTGGGATTTGTAATTAACAAGTCAGACTCACCTCCCTGGCCAGGTTTGCCATACACTTGTCTCCTGCCTCATGTCCCCCTGTCAGACACATAGCCTCATAAGACTTTATGTACAGTACTGAGGGAATAAAAGTCTTCATCTTTATAAAGCTACTTCCTATTGGGGATTATGTGCTCTCCTCTTCCCTGAGGGAGTTCTAACTCACAGACTGGCTTGAAAAAAAAAAATCTCAGACAAAAAAAAAAAAAAAAAAAAAAAATTGGTGACTGTTGAACTATTTGGTGGGAAAAAGAAGGTAAGTTTAAGGGCCAGCAAGATAGCTCAGCAGAATAAACTACTGCTTAGGCAGGCACAGGAATGGAGGCTCAATCCCTGGTGCCACATGCTGGGCTAGCCTCGCCCTTGGGCACACCGACCCTGTAATGCCAGCACTGGGTAGGCTGAAAACAGGACGATCACTATGAGTCAGAACTGCATAATGAGACCCTGTACCAAATACATAAAAAATAAAGTAACTTTACTATTATGTTGGGGATACATAGCCCAAATATGAGGAATAGTATATCAGACTTCCATGGTAACTGCACCAGAGTAGTACTGGAATCTTGTTTTTTGAAGAGGAATCCCAAGTTTTCTCAAGGTTCATCTGAATAGCTTTTCTCTTTTGGGTTTTTTTCTTCAGACAGTTTAATGGAGCTGGCCTTCTCCCAGCTCATCCAGGTTGACCCAGGTTTCCTCACAGGAGATGGCAACATCTCTGGACAGAAATAGTACACGTGGTCCAGGGCCCCTTTGATCTAAATCAGAATAAGAAATGAGGGTTTTGCTTTCTCCAGCACATCTCTGGGAGCAAGGACAGTCAGCCCGTCAGTGCCATGAGTCAGGCATCTCAGCTGCCTGACACTCAGAGCAGGTCCTGGGGTGACATGACAGAGTTACAGGCCCAGAGTCCAGTCTTCTTGCATTTGTCTTGATGTTTTCTTTCTGGTGATTTAGGTATGTTTAAAAAGTTGCCAGTCACACCAGCTTTCACTCTGGCCCTTCCCCTTCTGGCTTCATGTGGATCCCAATTGTTAAACAAAGAAAAAGCCATGTCTAGGTAGGGGTTCATAGGCATCTGTGGACCCATGTGAAGTTTATATAATCTTTGATGAATATCTGGAGCTGATTGACAAGTGAAATAATGTCACATTGGTCCTTATCCTTCTCTGAAAAATAGATCTCTGTGAATATTTCTGCTCATCAGCTGTGGAAGACATCTGGACTTTTCTTTTGCCCTTTGAGTATGTATCCACACTGACCTTATCATAATTAATGGGTCCCAAATGCACCTTTTTGTTATCATGATAAGAGAGGCTATGATGTCAAATTTCAGGACTAGCCAACCAGCTCAGCAGATTAAAGCACCTGCAAGCAGATAAGGGGGCCAGGGGTTCAATCCTCAGGCCTGCTGTGGCTGGCCCATCCTCAGGGTTCCTGAGATTAGGTGTGGTGACACACACCTGTAATCCCAGCACTAGTAAGGCTGTAAATAGGTGAATCACTATAATTCTGATCTAGTAGTGAGACCCTGAACACACTGTAAACTGTTCCCTAAAATTCAAAAAAGAAATTCTCACTTTTAATTATTTTGGGTATATACAAAGAATTTCAATTGCTATCTTATATGACAGCCCCCATTTAATGTTTCAAGAAACTTCCATAATGTTTTCCATAAATTCTGTTTTTGTGTATTCCTGCAACAGTATATAAGCAATCTAATTTCTTGACATTCTCACAATTATTGCTTTAAAAACACAGTCATTCTAATAGGTATAAAGTGACATAAACATATATAACAATACATATAATATTATTTAAATGTTTATACTATCCAAAGCATTCCAGTGATTAAAATGGCCAGACTGATAGCTCAGTGGATTAAAACACCTGTCTAGGCAGAGCAGAGTACAGGGTTTTATCCCCAGAGTGCCATGGGTGGGGCATGCTGAGAAGACGATTGAGACTGCGTGTGGTGGCAAGTGCCCGTAATCCCAGCACTTGGGAGGCTGAAAACTGGAGGATCACCATAAGTGTGATCTGCACAGTGAGACCCTGTAGACTTTGTACTAAATAGAGAAGAAAAAAATTCCACTGACATTTTTCTTTTTTTTTCCTTCGTTTTTTCTTTTTTTTTGTTTTATTGAAGTACAAATATCAATGAGACAGTTTTAAGATACCTTGACAAGATGGATTACATAAATTAATACATTTCAAACTGTTTTCATAAAGTTTTGGTATCATAGAAGGTGCATACATGATATTATACTAACACACATTATTATAGCATATGTCTCTTATCAGTGAATAAAGAGTGTAGCTGTTTGCGTATCTTATTTTTTATACCTGAATTACATCAAAGATTCAATAATTAATGCTTTCTACTTTGTTATTTTCCTAGTGGTTGCCCATACCACTAGAAGCCAACATAACATCCTATCCAACTGCCATTAGTGTAAATCTTGCCTCTCATAGAATTATGTAGAAGCAGAGCGTTACCTATCCCAACTGTACTGTCCATACACACACATCATGATTCTTCCTTTTTATACCCCTTCCTTTGTCTACACCAGTCAGATATGGGCACTCCATTGTCATTCAACTAACTTAGGTGCTTGAACTCAACAACGCACTCCAACACAGTGCAGCATTCCACAACAATAGTGAGTTATTCAAAGAAGTTGTCGACCATAACCATTTACAGCTCAATATAATATTATGGCCCCACAAAGCATTCTTCATTTTTCTACTTTTCTGCTGGATGGTTAAGACCTAGATAGAGCAAGACTTATATACCAACACATGTACTTTATGTTTCTTATGAGGTCAGTGAAGTACCCTCACGGTTTATCTTGTAGTCCTGTAGCTTATTCTGTAGATCCTTTGTCTGTGTCATCCATGTGGATGAGTCACAGCCAGTGCTTGAATACTTTGCTCTCTGTGAGAGCCTGAGAGAAAGTTTTCTCTCCATGTGACTCTCCCCAGGCACACTATAGACCTTCGATCTCTTTCTTCTGTGGCTCCATAATCTACTTGTTCAGAAAATTTGGAGCTCAACTGAGTTTTATGTTGTTGCAGTAAAGGTTCTCCTAAGTCCTGAGTCTTCACTGACCTTGAATGGCTAGGGACAAAATGTTTTCTGGCCTTGTGGCTCTTCTATTTCTCCAACATTGATCTGTGAACTTAGGTTGTTAACCATCCAGAAGAAAAGCTGATTAGCATCCTGCAGCATATGCCATTCACTTTACCTTATCTGACTCAATTGATTTTAGTTGTTGTTGTACGTTTCCATTTGTATTTCTGCTTTTCGCTTCTTATGCTAGGGAGACTATACGATATTTACACATGTGTGTCTGGTTTATTTCACTTATGAGTATATGTTCAAGTGGCATCCACTTCAATATAAATGCTTCAAACTTATCACTCTTAATAACTGAGTAATACTCCATTATATAGAAATACCACATCTTTTTCAACCATTCCTCGTGTGATGGACATCTTGGTTGTTTCCAAGATTTTGCTATCACACATTGTGCTGCTATAAACATAGGTACACATATATCACTATGATACAATGTTTTAAGATCCTTTGGGAAAATTCCCAGTAGAGGAATAGCTGGCTTGAATGGGATTTCTAGTCCTACTCTTTTGAGGAGTCTCCACACTGACCTCCACAATGGTTGTACCAGTCTACATTCCCACCAGCAGTGGAGAAGTGTTCCCTTTTCCGCACAACCTCTCCAACATTTGTTGTTGGTTGATTTCCTTATGATAGCCATTCTTTCTGGAGTCAGATGTTATCTCAGTGTTGTTTTTATTTGCATTTCACAGATGACTAGTGATGGGGGCCATTTTTTCATATATTTATTCGTTTCTTTAATTTCGTCCTCTGAGAAGTGTGTATTCATCTCAGATGCCCATTTCTGAACTGGGTCTTTAAATTTGAGGGCCCTGTTATATCTTAGTTCTTTACATATTGTAGACAGAGGTCTGTCTGATTGCTTATCAGTTAGGATTTTTTCAAAATTTGTGGGTTTTCTTTTCACTCTGTTGACAATTTCTTTTGACATGCAGAAGCTCCTTAAGAGTTGATCCCAGTTGTTGATTCTTTCAAGAGCTTCCCGTGTGAATATATTTGTTCATGAACTCTTTACCTACCCCTATGTCTTCAAGAGTTCCTCCTACTTTCTCTTCCAGGAGATTGAGTGTTTCTGTTTTAATGTTTAGATCTTTAATCCATTTTGACTTTAACTTAGTGCATGGTGATAGAGCTGGGTCAAGTTTTAGTTTTCGGCATGTAGAAAGCCATGTTTTCCAGCACCATTTGTTAAGGAGGCTATCTTTCTTCCAGTGAGCTTGTGTAGCCCCTTTGTCGAAGATCAGATGGCTGAGTGTGATTGTAGATGCCTCTGCATCTTCTAATCTATTCCACTGATCCTCAGGTCTATTTTGTTGCCAATACCATGTTGATTTTATCATAGTGGCTTTGTAGTATAATTTCAAGTCAGGAATTGTGATGCCTCCTGCCTTGTCTTGATTGGCCAAGATTGCCTTTGCTATTCTAGGTCGTTTGTGGTTCCAAATAAATTTTAGGAATGATTTCTCTAGGTCTGGGAGGTATGTTGGTGGCAGTTTGATAGGGATTGCATTAAATCTGTACAGCAGTTTTGGTAGTATGGCCATCTTCATGATGTTGGTTCTTCCTATCCAGGAGCATGGAATATCTTTCCATTTTCTGAAAT